>CAJVPQ010004053.1:0-10002 GCA_910591825.1 Funneliformis caledonium | reverse complement strand
AAAAAAATAGAAAAATTACCGAAGATTATGCACTTTTGGAAATCATCACAGATCTTTATTAAAAGTATTTAAAAAAATGCGCCGATTTGTATTTCGCAGAATTTTATTAAAATCCAAAAAAATTGCTTGAATATCTGCACAAATTTTATAAAATCGGAGATTTTTGCAGATTTTCACTATAATAAATTTCCCAATATTTTTTTTAAATTTATTAAATGAAATAAATATCATGTTAAAGTAGTATTAGCTTTTTACTATTCTTACAGGAAATTCATTTTCTCTAACAATAAAATTAAGTTGTCTATTTATATTGCTAATATTACAAATATTGAAAATATGAATAGCAAAAGCTGTCTTAAAATAAGTTGCATCAATTTGTTAAGGTGAATGAGAAATAGAAATATTTTGAGCTTAATCATAACATATGTGAATAATGTTACTATTTGTTTTATTCAATTTAATATTTTTATTATAATAATTACGCTCAATATCAACTTGAGCTTTATGAATATTGAATTTTCTGCAACAAATAAGTATTTCTCATTGTCTTTTTTTGCTAAAATTAATTGTGCTTTAAATAATTGACATATTTTACATAAATCAGTTCCATATTTTTAAAATTTTATATATAGTGTTAAATTATGCCAAATTTTTAAAAATATATATAACTAAGAACTTATACATCACTACCATATTTTTATAAATATATAACTTTAAATTTATTATAAATAGATTTATATATTGTTAAAGTTGGAAAATAAATAATTGCTATTGAATTAGTCTAATATCTTAAAGAAAATAGTAATCTAGGAATTTGTGCATAATCAGACTTTGAACTGGATCGGACTTCGTAGGACTATTTAGGACCTAGTCCTATGGGACTTTTTAACATCCCTAATGCTAACGATATACAAATTCTATTTAATGACTTTATTAAAAAGTATATAAAATATAATTAATATTATTGTTTAAATTTGTTTAGTTTTTATAATGCTTATTTAACAGAATTAAGACCAATTTTTAGGATTTATGAATAAATTTTATATTCTGAATTAATATTAAATTATTTTTGTTCAATTTAAGTTGATCAGTATTAATTATACTAATCAGTACAAATAATTCTATTAACAATAATATTAAATTTAACTTAAATTCAACTATCTGAATTTTAACTAATTTAAACTATTTCAACTAATGTTTTATAATGGAAAAAAATTATTAAAAAAAATTAAAATTTACTTTTATATATTAAATATAATTTTAAACTAAAAATGATTTATATATTAATTAATTTTTAATTTATAATAAATAAATAAATACTTTTTTTCTATAAATTTGATTTTATATTTTAATAAATAAATATTTTTATATAAAATTTACATTTATATATTGTAATACAAGAAAAGATTATATTATAAAGATTATGTAATAATTAGAATATGTAAAATAACAAATAATTTATAGAATATTAGTATAATATAAAAGATCAGCAAATTGGACTAATAAATAATCAACCTTAATAATTATTCAAAAGAGAAATAAAATCATTAACCATAATATAAGCTTAAATTACAGATGCTAAAAGAAATTAAAGAAAAAAATTAGAAAATAAAATGTAATAATTATAATGTAATAAGTCTAAATTAAAAATATCAAAAAGAAAATAAAAAGAAAAAGCAAATAAAAAAATATAGCAATAGTATAGTAATCATTAAAATATTATAAAATAATATTTAGCCATATAATAATTTATATATTTAGTCATATAATTAGCCACATAAGATAAAGAATAGAATATAAAAAAAAATATAAGATTTAGACAAATAATGAAAAATAAAAAATAAAAACTTCTAAAATATATAAATAAGATAGAACTTTTAAAATAAAAAACAGGTTAAAAAATAGAACTAATTAGCAAATAATTTTCTTTAAATAAAGATAACTTTAAAGCAATTTTTTTAAAGTTATTAAAGAAAACATCTTTTTAGTTTTTAAACACAATTTTATTAATTTAAAGTTATTAAAGAAGTTACTCTTCTAATATTAAAAGTATTATTCATTTTATTTTAAAGTATTTTAAGATGTTACCTCTCTAAATTAAGCATTTAATAAAATATAAAATTTATTTTATTTATTATAAAATCAGTAAAATCTTCATATTTTCTAACTTTAAAATTTAATTTATAAACAAACAATAAGACATAATTGAAGAAAAATATTTAATCTTTTTTCTTATTAGAAGATGCATTATATGTTATTACGATAATTTTGTAGCTTCAATTAAAATCTCAAAAAGAGTAAATAAAATTAAGACAATTACTTAAGAAATTACAGGTGAGGATTCACAATAATATTTAGAATTATTCTCAAATAAAAACATATGAGGTAAACATAAAATAAATACAAAGATAACTCAAAGATATTTTAGAGATTGTGCTTCAGAGACTCTAAGTAAATACAGCGAATCAATACAATATCATATAGCAAATTCACTAATAATAATTAAAGGAATTGTACAAATGTAAAGAATCATGAATAATTTATAACAGTTTCAAAAGGTTACAAAAAATAAGTTTTATACTTAGTTAATTATACTCCTTTATTAATATAATATATAAATTCAGTACTTAAAAGATTAACATTTCATCAGTGCTGAGATTTAAAGAAAATACAGAGATATTTATATATATTGAATAAATAATAAAATAAACTAAACTAAATATATTGAAGGAAATAAAGTTGCCATTTTGCTAGGCAATAAAGTTACCATGTCAATAAATTTACCAGATCTGCAGGTAACTAAATAGACATCTATGATCTACATGATTATCAAAAACAATAAAATTGACATCTAAGGACTTGCATAAATGATCAATAGCAATAAAATAGACAAAATGATCTTCATAAAAGATCTACTTAGCAATAAAATTGACTTCATAATCTATCAATCTAATCTAAAATTTTACACATTACAACATATATAATATTATATATTTTATTTTAAAAATTTTTTAATTTAAACACAAGTTTAAGAAACTTAATAACTGCTTAATCAGTTAAGTATTTTAATTCACTTTATTAAAGATTAAATAATAATATATAATATTTATATATAATAATAATTAGATTTATTAAATTATTATTATAACTAAATATTTAATCAATTAAGTTATAATTAAATAAATTTAGTAATATATTAATAGAATTCTGAATTAACTTATATAAACTTATATATTAATTTAAATAATTATAAATTTTTATTTAAGTATAATCTAGTTTAGTAAAATATACTTTAAAAATTAAATTTTTATCTTGTAACTTAATTTAATTAACTTATTAAAAAACTTTATTTATTAATTAAAAGAATTTTAATTAGAATTATTTTATTTATATTTTATTTTAGTATTTATTCACAATTAAATTTTTAAATCAAAAAATAAAGAATTTATATATTTTATAAATTTAAATATTTTAAAATAATTATTTAATATAAAAATTAATATATTAATAATAAATGTATTTTAAATTAAAGAATATTTAAAAATTAAATATAATTTAATTATAATACATTAATATATATTTTTAACATATATTAAATTTAAAATTCTTAAAAATATATAATTAAAATATAATTAATAAATAATCTTTATAAAATATAATAATTAAATAAAATATTTATTGATATTATTAAAATCTAAATTTAATAAATTATTAATATTTTGTGAAATTGATAATTTTTTGTATTTTTTTAATACATTTCTATACTAATTATTAATAAATATATTTTATTTTATTTATTCAAGAATTTAAATATTTTATATTACTTTTATTTTTTTTAGAATATTATTCTTCAATTATTTTTAATTTTTCTATAATTTATTAATTCATTTTTAAATTTTATTTCATTGATTATTTTTTTATCTTTACAATTTTATCTTCATAATTTATTTACTTAAATAATATTGTATAAATATTTTTTTATAATTTTTTATTTAACTTCTATATTATACTTCCATTTTATAAAACTTTTTTATCTTCATTTTTTAAAGTATTTTTTCTTTTTATTATAATTTTTTATTATATTTCTTATTATATTATTATATTTTATTTTTTTAATTTATTTACTATAATTTATAATTATTTATATAAACTTTCCTCTTATATTCTTATTATTATTCTTTTTTATTTATTTATATTATTTTATAATATTTTTTTATTCCTATTTTTAAATATTTTTATTTACTCATATATTTTTAATAAATATTTTTATTCATATTCCTTAGATTCTTTATCTGAAATTATCTTTTTAATATTTTATCATAAATAATCTCATAATTTCATTAAATAATTTATTTTTTTCAAGTTTATTATAATTTATTTATAATTTAATAATAATTATAAGATTAACATTTCAATTAAATTTTATAACATGATATATTAGTTTTAATATTTCAAAGAAATTATTAATGTTAATATTATTAAAATTAATATATTAATAAATAAGTAATTACAATTTATTATTTAAAATATTATTTATTATAAAGTTATATAATAAGATAAAATATTAAATATTTTTATTTATAATAATATAATATTGATTAACTTTATAAATTGTTTTAATTTCTTAATTCTTTTTAAAAATTTCTTTTTTTTATAAATCTTTATATCATTTATAGAGATTGGAACTGGTTAATGATTACTCAGGTCATCCACATCAAATATAGTTGATATAGATTAATATTTGACAAACCAGATATCTGTGTTAAATTCACCTAGTTTTCAAACCGAATTGACCTATGTGAAAATTAACTAAATTTAAATCTTTTTAACGATCTTTTTTACTATAAATCAGTCCTTCAGTTCTTCACTCTTTTACCATTTTACATATCAACTTTTAATTTAAATGTCTAGAATATTTATGATAGATGATAATATTTGGAATTATCTTCCTGATACAGTTTCAGAAATGGATAATACCTTTGATGATATATCTATCAGTTCTAGTAGTACTCCTTCGACAACCCCTCTAATAGCCTATTTAACAGCACCATCTTCGATACTTTATCTTGATAAAGATCAACTATATGCAGAAAAAAAGTGAAATTAAATAAATCAAAATGTAAATATATTAAAACTAGTTGGATGTAACAATATATGAACCAAGAAAATAAGTATGATATATGTCAAGTTCTGGTTATAAATATGCAAAATAATGAAATATATTATGATCAGCAATTTTTGCATGATAGATCTATAGGAAATATGGCAAATTATCTTCGTGAAAAGCATAGCATTTATGAGAGAATGAATAAGGTAATACTATCTTTTTTAAACAAAGATTACATTATATATGAAAATCATTTCTTAATTTAAATATTAAATACCAACCATATACAAAGGGTGGACAAAAGTTTTCAAACACTTTTTCACCAAATATAAAACTTATAATTCTTTAGTATTAATAGTAAAAGTTCTAATATTATTTTATTTAAAGCTAGTTAAGGCATACAATTCATATTAAGCTTTTAATACTTAGTTTGGCCTCCCTTTGCCGCAATCACAGCCTGAATTCACTGTAGTATGCTATTAACTAAATTTTCAATAGTATGCATCAGAATTTCTCGCTATGCCTTTTTAACATATCGGTCAAGGTCAGCAAGATTTGATAGTAGTTTTTTATATACACGAATGTTTTTTTTAATCTCAGCCCATAAATTTTCAATTGGGTTAAGGTCAGAACTTTGGGCTGGCCAAGTTAATGTAAGAAAACCATTTTCTGCCTAAAAATTCATTGCAACTTTCAATTTGTGCAGACGGGCATTATCTTTTTGGAACCAGCCATCATTATTGGGAAATATTCGTCTCATAGCTGGCATTACATATTTACGAAGAATGGTGACATGTGATTTACCATTTGCTGTTCCAGATAATGCAACAATTGGCCTTTTTCCCTTTCAAGAAAAACAGCCCTAATACATATGACTTGGGCTATGCTTTACTATAGCTAATATACAGGATAAAGCCCACTCATCTGCTGGTTCTTGTCACACTCTGCTATTGCGACTTTGTTGGAATTGAGAGAAGGTCGATTCATCACTCCACATGACTTTTGACCAATCCTCTTTTGTCCAAATTTAGTGCTCTAAATATCATGCAAGATGTGCCTCTATGTTCGCTAGTGAAATTAAAGGTTTTCTTCGTGCAATACAGTTTCTTAATCCAGTTGTATGGAGAACTCGTCTAATAGTCTTAGTTGAAACAACTTGTCCAGACTTTTTTTTCCAAAGTTGCTGTACTCCAACAGTATAAAGACGACGATTTTTAGTTTTATCATTTGTAATGATTCATTTAAGGCGATTACGTTGAGGAATTGTAATCAAGGATGGTCGTCCAGAGCGAGGCATTGATTCAGTCGATCCTGTGATGCTAGCTCTTTTTAATGTATCACAAACAGTTGATTTTCTGCAGTTAACGATCTTTGCAATAGTCTAGTAACTGTCACCACGTTTGTGGCAGTAAAATATAGCTCTGCGTTGCTCTTTAGTTAATTCTTTATTTTGTCCTATTATTTTTCGATTTGGTAGAGATTAAGTGATATAAATTAAAATAACAAAAATAACACGAATTTTTTTATTTTGATTATGTAAATAAACAATTGACGGTCATATGACCGCAGTATAGTATCACAATTATATGACGAAAATTTTTTAAATCGCATTTATAAAGGTGTCTGGAAACTTTTGTCCACCCTCTGTACATATCAAAAATTTTACAATTTTATTTTTTTAATTATAACAAACAGATAAATTAATTCAATTAACTGTACCAGAATTAATGAAAAAAGCAAAAGTTAAGCCATATAAGAAATCACGAAATTAAGAAATTAGGTAAGCTATTGCTGAATGGATTACTATTGACAATCTTCCACTTAATATTATTCAAGGCAAAGGTTACTGAAAAATGATAATGATTCTTAACCTTGCATCTTCAATTCTATCTAATAAAAGAAGAATGAAATTTATACTAAATATACAAATGTAATTGAAGAATTAAAGATATTACTTGTGAATTTGCTTTTTTAACAATTGACCTTTAGACAGTCAAAGTAAATACAGGTATATTGGTGTAATTTTACATTGGTTATCAGAAGATTTTAAAGTATATAATTGTCTTCTTTGCATAAAATATATGCCATATTCTCATACTGAAACAAATATTGTATCTTATTTAAAAAAAAAAAAGTTATTGAATTTGGATTAGAAAGAAAAATTACCTGTGTTATGACTGATAATAGAAGTAATATGGTTAATGCAATTAGCCAATGGAATAGTGTTGAATGCTTATCTTGTGCCATGCATATATTATAACTTTCAATTTATCATGCATTTAAAAAAACTAATGTTTATATTAAGCGAATTAAACGTCTAATACATTTTTTTATAAGTTCTTTCAAGCAAAGTGAGTGTTTCGATAATACTCAAAAGGAATGTCAAAGACATATTAATCAAGATATTTTTGATAATTCCAATGATGAAGATTCTAATGATGATGATCATAATACAAATGAACTATTATTAAATATTTCAACAAATCCACAAGAACCAATTTTGCGAAATATTGCTAATATAACAACCTGATGGAATTTCAAATATCATTTCTAGAATTGTTTATTAAAATTGCGTAAAGTAATTGAATGGCTGGCTGCAACATTATCTTTATCTGATAATTATGATAATTGTGTAGATAGAAAAGGACTTAAAAAGAGGCTTTTATTACCTCATGAATGGAATTTATTAAAACAAATTGTAGATTTATTAAAGCCATTTGAAAATGCTACTACATATTTTAGTGAAATATCTTATGCAACTTTGTTAATTATTTATCCTTTAATTCAAATCCTCAAGTTTAAATATGCTAAATATGATGAAGACAATAATGAAGATTCAGAAATAGAATAAGGTAAATCAGTTATATTATAATATATTATAAAAATTATTTTGCTAATTAATTAATCATAATTTATTTTATAGATGTTTCAAATTTTCAACATGAAGAAGATGAAGAAATTGGATTAAGTAATAGTAATGAAGAAGATAACCCAGAACTTGATAATCTAGAGCAATTAACATCACATCACCATCATACTCAATTTAAAGCAGCAGCTTTAACTATTCAGCCTGCACAAGATATTCTTAAAATAATGAAAAGAATCATTTATATTTTATTGTTTTTCTATTGGGATGAATCTATAATGATTGGTCTTTTAGCATCTCTTTTAGATCCAAGGCTAGAAATATTCTTTAATTGGAATGAAGAAACATGTGACAAGGTAAAAATAGAATTAATACATAAATTTAAAGAATTAATTAATTTAAGCTCAGAACAATCATTATCATCATCTGGTAACTTAAGCTAACAACAATACTATAGCCGATTGTACTTCTCTATTTTTATTATACAAGTACCAACAGCAAATCTTTTTTTTGAATTAGAATGTTATTTAGATCCTATTCGTACACCTATTACTAATCATAGTATGAATCCATTTGAGTAGTAGACAATTCAAAAAGCTCAGTTTCCTAATATAGCTAAATTAGCTAGAAAGTATTTATCCATTTTCAGTTTATCAATATCTAACAAAAGATTATTTTCTGATGCAGGTAATCAAATTACTGCAAAACGTACACGTTTAGATTCAAAATTAGTAGGTAAAATGATGTTTTTAAAGAGAAATTCAACCACAATTCATATATTTTAATTAAAGTTTTTCATTTTATTAATAGAATTATAAATTGAAATTTAATAAAAATTCCTTAAATCCGTTATAAATTTATTTTATGTAATAAAATTAAGTCAATCACTAAAAATAACTTTATTTGATAAATAAGAAAAAAAATACATATTGTTAATAAATTATTTCAAATATTACGCTAACTACTCACCTAATTTCAAATTTCAAAAATTACATGAGTATCTAGATAACTATTTATGATACAGTTCCAATCTCTAATCATTTATTTTTAAATATTTGTTATTATATTAATTTCTACTCAATATTTTATTATATTAATTAAAATCAAAAAAATCAAACATGTGATAATTAAAATTAGCAAATTATCAAAAATTTATCTAACTGATTGACATAAATTAAGAATCAGCCAAAATTCAGCCAAAATTTGATCTATTTTATTTATAACTAATTAGCATACTTATAACCAATTAATATATATTAAAAATCAGCTAAATTTAACTTATTTTATTTATAATTGATTAATATTAGCTAAAATATATTAATTTAAAATAAAATTGAGAAGAAAATATACTAATATTTTGTATTTTAAATCATAAAATTCATGTTAAAAACATTTAATTTATTTTTACAAATAGTATTTTTAATTAATTGAATTAATAGCCAAAATAATAATTCAATTCATTTTTATTTATAGGTTAATTTGGATTTGAACTGAACTATAGACTAATAAAAATCTGAATTGAACTAAAAATTTCAGATTAATCTTAAAGTTTAGTTCATTTAAAATAATAATCTAATTATTTTAATTAAATAATATTCTTATTATCATTTAGAATGATAATTCAAATTATTCTAATTGAACAATATTTTATTGTTTATTTAAAATAATAACTTTAATTGTTCTAATTGAATAATATTCTTATTATTCATTTAGAATGATAATTTTAAATCATTTTAATTAAACAATATTTTTATTATTTATTTAAAATTAAGATTATTAGATAAAACTTAAAGGTTTTGTAAGTTGTCTAAATGGTAAAAAGTAATATTTAATAAAATTTTATTAAAATTTTATTAAAAAAGTTTGTAAAATCTTGAAAAAAATAAAACTACAGAGAGTAGACAAATGTATTCACACACTTTTTCACTCAATATAAAATTTAAAATATTTTTGCAATAATAATAAAAAGTCAATTAATTTTTTATTTAAAGCTGATTAATATCTACATTTTGTACTAAGTAACTAGTAC
>CAJVPQ010004052.1:0-10006 GCA_910591825.1 Funneliformis caledonium | reverse complement strand
AATTCGTTATAGCGTTAACAAAGATTCTTATAACGAAGTCCTGATCGGCTGGATCAGCAACTTCGTTATATCGAGGTATGACTGTATAATTTTAAAAATTTAATTTTTTTCATAATAATTTATCATATATTTATTTTTAAAATATCACATTTTTTTTGAATTTTTACTTAAAAATATCATAAAATTTATTAATTTTTAAATAAATTATTTTAAAAATGTTTAAAATTATTATAAATAATTTTAATTATTAAATAAAATTGTAGGCAAATTTGCTTGCAAAATATTTGAAAGGGTAAAAAAATATGTAATATTTTTAAACTTTAAATTTAAAAGAAAATTTAAATGTTTTGCAATAGAAAGAAAAGAAACTACCAAAAAAATTTTTTTACTTTATAAGTTAAATCTTATTTTTTTAGTAAAATAAATTTCAGATTTAATATTATTTTAAAAAAAATTCTTTTGGTAATTTTTTTCCCTTTTATTACAAAGTATTTTCTTAAATTATAAAGATTTGTAAATAAATTTACTTTTAATTTACTTATAAATAATAGTAATTTTTAAAAATTTTATTATTATCTTTTGATAATCTTATTAGAATTTATTTATTTATTATAAAAGTATATAATATATAAATTAATTATATAAAATATAAAATTTATTATAAAAAACAATTTTTATAATTTATTAAGAATTTTATGAGTTTTATTAGTAATAAATAATTTAATTAGTTTATAAATATATGAATTTTTTTAAAAAAAAATTATATTTTATAAAATTTGGATTTTAAAATTAAATTATATTAAAAAATTTTTTAAATTAATTTTAATAAAGTTAATATTAAACTATATTTTTATATAATAATTATATATTTATAATTAATATTTTATATTTTATTAAGAAATTAATACTTTTTTATTAAGTTTATATAATATAATATTATTAAATTAACAATCAAAAAATTTTATATTAAAATTTAAGTTAAAATTATTATAAAGAAAACAATTTAAGTTAGTTTAAATAGTCTTTTTTTTTTATGTATAATTAATTATTTTAAATTAAATTAAAATTATTATCAATTTAAAATTTTAAAAATTAATTATGTTTTTATTTTATTTCAAAATACTTAGTGAAATAATAACAAAAACAGTGTTAAAAATATAATTTCTTAAATTATATCAATTTTTTAATATTATTAATGTTTACGTGGTGATAAACTATTAGAAACAAAGGTAACTTTATCCTGATCAAAGAAACAAAGTAATAGTATAATTAAATCGATGAAACAAATTATCTTTGTATTATATAAAGATATGCAGTTATGAATGAACTGTTACAAATTTCGTTCATGATTACTAGCCTTCACTAGAATAAATGTTTCGACGCCTGTTTAGAAGGTAGTCATCACATAACATCATAATCAGTGCCATACAAACATGTTTGAACAATGACCTGTTTTATTTTCAACTATTAATTTCACCTAATAGGCAACTAGTAATGTATTGAATCTTACTTACCATATGGTAAATGAGTCAAGTATTTCTCGTTCTTGATCAGAATGATGTCGCGAGGTCAAACCTTGCGTTGGCCACTTCTTCTGGCTCGTCACAGTTTATTGTTATAGTAAAACTTGTTCAACACAGAAGAAGATAATACTTACATATTTAACTAAAAATCAATAATCCTTTAAACTCGGAAAACGCGCGTATTCTCCATTTTTATCTTTAAGCTATTTTTAAAAGCTTGGTTCGTGATTTTGGAGTGACAAACAGACTTTATTGCTCTATAATGCGAACGTTTCCTAAAACGAATGATAAACATTAGACTTTCTATCTATTACAAGTAGAAAATTGAAAACAAAAGTTGATTTCGTTCAAAGTATTTTATTTTTCAACAATTGCTATTAATAAAAATTTTAAATATAATTAGAATTAAATACTATTTTTATATAATTGCGAGATGTGGAACAAACTTTAGAACTTTAATGGTAATTAAATAATGAAATTGAAAATCCTAGTTTTAACCAAATTAAGAAGTTATATTCTAAACGCTGCGGTAAATATTTAAATAGACATTGTAAATCAAACGGGAATGTGGAAAATAAAAAAAAGGTTAGATCCGTTTAATACCAAACATAGAAGTTGTGGTATAATGTATGTGGTTGGGTTGTCCATAATAAATTTTTATTTTTATTATTCATTTGAAACTTCTTCTTCGTACTATCATAGTACTTTTTTTTTCTTTTTTAGTTTGGTTCGGAGAAGGGGCAATCGTCACCGAAGGGAAAAAAAAAAAAAAATTTGAATGTTAATTTGATAATAAAAAAAGAAAAAATTAGTAAATTAGTTTTGTATTTTCCGGTTATTCGTTCGAGCAGCTTTAACGTTTCATTATAAATATCATAAAAAATTTTAAGTTTATTAAAAAGGAGAAAGGAAGCCTTAATAATATAGTTAAATAAATATGTTTAAAATATATTCAATCTTACCACCACCTATCAATAAGTTTGCGGGTTTTATCCTTTATGGTTTATTATCAGTAGCGTTAATAACGTTAGCACAGGAAGATACTATAGCGAATAACAATTGTAAAGTACCCTTAGAGCCAGTTCCGGTAGAGAATAAGCAAATAACGATAGGATATGTTCGACTGTTTGGCACAGGTCAACCAAAAATACCATGGAATAATTATGATTATATAAATGTTATTGGTAAGAATATGAGAAAACTTTTTTTCCTACATTTTTGTGCATGTTTCGCACAAATAGAATGGATTACTTAAAAAACTACGAATTTGAAACTTAGCATATCCACAAGACGGAGGAGGAGATTGGTATAGTATTTTCCGTCAAGATGAAAACAAATTAAAACCCATAGATGATTTGGTTAAAGATAAAATCAATGCTAATCCATCTACTAAAGTAAGCATTATTATAAAAATATTTAGTATTAAATTATTAATATGATAACTTTTTAATAATTATTATTATAATATAGATTCTTCTTTCAATAAGAGATTATGACGTTGGTACATGGCCGAAAATGCCGAAAATGCCGCAAGAGCAGCAGCAAGAACAGCAGCAAGAACAGCAAGTTGATAGCGAATATCAAAGAATTATTGACGATGCAATTAAAACTATAAAAGTTCATGATTTAGACGGTATAGATATTGAATATCCTGGAATGAGAGGAAGTTTATGTAAAAGTCCTTGGGATAAAAGAAATGATGACAAATTCATTAATTTTTTAAAAGACCTTCGTTTGGCATTGAATGAAACAGGAAGTGATAAAATATTAATGTTAACAGTTGGTAGAGATATAATTGGAAATTTAAAAGATGAAATTGAAAATATTAATTTTCTTAACATAGAAACTTATCATAATAGTTTATATCAAAATTTAAAAACGCCAGACGATAACAACTATAGATCATATCCAAACTCTCCATTAAATGCATACCAAGCTGCATATTTAGCATGGATTGGCGCTGGAATCAATAGTAACAAAATAATTATGGGCGTAGATTTTGGGAACACTATTCAAATGATAGTTGATAATGGCAAAACAATTGAAAAATCTCAAACTGTTAATTTTCAAAAAAATGTTGTTTTTGATGTTAATCGTCTAGGTTTAGAGGCACAAACAAAACGAATCAAATATCCTTGCGGTGATGTTAATGATAATAATCAAATGAAACTATATTCATGGTCATGGAAACATCTTTCAAATTCTACTCTAGATCCAAAATCCGGATATTGTAATATTATTAATAATAATATTCAATTTAATTGGACGCGTAATTTTGACCAGGTTGATGAATCTAAGACACCATGGTTATATAGCGCTTTTAGTCCTGATAATACTCCTAATTATTATTTGTATGTATCTTATGAAGATTTTGTTTCATTAAGTTTGAAGTTAGAATTTGCCAAGAATAATTTAGTCGGAGGAATTTCTATATCTGATGTTACTTTTGATGATGATAAGAACAATTTATTAAATTTTATGCAACCAATACGAGGTAAATCAACAGTTGGAAGTTCATCTCCATCGAATGGGTCAGGTAATGGAAAATCTAAATCAAATCCTAATGATTCAGTTATTCCTAAGAAAAATAAAGCCGGACTTATCGCCGGATCAGTTATTGGAGTTATATTTGGTCTAGCTTTATTTGGAAGTTGCGCGTACATGTATCGTCAAAAAATTCTTCTTAAATCCGAAGCTGGAGATATTAAAACGAAGGGTGCACATACGACTTCAAAGATTGAAATGGCATCCGAACAATCACCGAATCGATTTGGATCACCGACCACTGTTTTACCAGTTGCATCTGGTCATGTCACTGCAATGTTTGATTTCATTGGTAAAGAAGAGAATGATTTAAGTTTCAAGAAAGGTGATGTTATTGAAGTATTGGAAAAGGGTGATGGTCCAAATGATTGGTGGGTTGGAAGGGTAAATGGAATTGTGGGAGAATTTCCTGGTGAGTTTTATAAATTTAAATTTATTTCAATTTTTTTTTTGTTTAATCACGTCTTTATATTAATTGAAATTATCAATCACATAGGTAATTATGTCAAAGAGACATAAAATAATTTAAACAAATCCTTGATTATTAAATATCTATAATTATACGATTCGAACTCTGATCCTCTTATTTATGGATTTATTAAAAAAAAAGAAATATATATATTTATATATAATAATAATAATAATAATAGAAAGATAATCAATGGATTTTTTTTTTTTTCATTTCATTTTTTTTCTTTATGGAAAACTTCTTTTAACTTGTATGTATTATTCCTTGAGAAATCACCTAACTCACTTTTCTAAAATTTAATCATTTTTTTTAATTTATGAAATGATTTACGCGTAATTAGATTTTAGTCATGTGATCTTATCTCGGTCACATGATACCGAAGATGTATTAAAAACAATTTATTCGATTTTTTTTGTAATCGACAATAATTAAAATCATAATTTTTAATCTAATCGGAAAGAAACGGACCAAAATGTTTTTTTTGCTGATGATCTTTTTTTTTTCTTTCAAACAAGAAACACAACAGAAATCTGTTTGAGAAAAAGGAGAGATTTTCAAACAAGATGATTGAAGATGCCAAAAGCAGTTGGATAGACGCCATCTTTCACTCCTAAAATGCGGGTCAAGAGTGCAGATCCTCCTTTTAGCATAAAACGTGGCGTATAACTTTTAGTAGGGAAATACACGGGGAGATTTATGAATAGAGGGCCGAGGAGATAGGAAAACAGCATGATAACATGATCAACAAATGAATTTCCAAAAAGAGTGTAGCGAGGACAAAAGACTGACAAGGGGGTGTTGTTTCTAATTGTTGTGAATAAGAATTTGTCATTGCAGATTTATTTGAAAAACCAATCAATCAATCACAACCGCACACGAAACGTACACACAAACACTAGCACAACACCATCATAAATAAAGAACACCATTGAGTCGCGGAATAAGATTGCCGGGGTACCCCGAAGATTATTCCTTTCTTTAAATTCAATTAAATAGGATTCTGTAACTCTTTTTTGGAATTCCTAAATTCTTTTTTTTTTTTTCATTTTGCTAAATATTTTTTGTAAAAAGGGAAAAAAAAAAAACAAATAAACCACATGACACCGAATGTGTGTGCACATTGCTGTAAACAGTTAAATTACATGCAGCAAATTATAAAATCGATTACAAGGCATGTTCAAATAAATGATTTGCTTTTTTACTCCGTTGTGTTGTTCTGTGTTGCTTTTGTGTGTGTTGTTGCCTTTCTATTGCTTTGTTCTTTTATTTTTTTTATCCTTTTGAGCAAGTAAGGAGGAATAAAGTCAAGTTCTTTGCAAATATGTTTCGGTCTTTCATCTCTCAACCTACCCACCACTTTGCGTTTAACAAGAAACGAACATAAGACAAAAAACAACTTTTTTATTCCGCGAGGGTAAGGGCTGCTGCGGGAACATGAGAGAAGAATACGGAGTTTATTTGGCGGACTTCCGAAATTTTAACCGCAGTAATTTCTAACGAAAAAAACTTTGGGGAAAAGGTTGACTAACAGTACAAAGCTAAATTTTTTTTTTCATTTACAAAGGAGAATAAATACTTTATTATTATTGTCATTTTTTCCTTTACATTTGCTAACTATCACCTTTGGAGATTAAAGCCGCCTTTACGACTTTTTCTCAATTTCACTCAGCCCTTTTTTTTTTTTTCGCCCACAAGCAATTATTTAATAATAATTTAGTTTTTATGTGTGGAGACCAGCCCAACCATATTATCAATATTATCATATTATCGTATAATAAGGGGTCCATCAGCAAATGAAAGTGATAAGCAAGTTTTGTGTCTATACCAAGACATTAGCTATTTGTTGGTATTTGTTCAATGAGTAAAAGATTGCCATATATATAAAATCAAAAAGCGGTGACAAATGAGAACAACAATAAAAAAAAAAAAAAAAAAAGATAAAAAAAAAGCCCAAAAAAAAATTTTTTTTTTTTGTTCTTTTTTTTTCGTATTAGTATTTTATTTATACTATTGAGGGAAAAAAAAAAAATATCTTTCAACAACTCACCATTTATGTATATAGATCCTAACAAGCCTTTTATTCTAACCTTTAATGAGATTAGTAGGATTCTCTTTATGTATATAAATATATATATTACATGTTCGTTGTTTCAAGTACAACCGATAAAATTTTTTTTATTAATAAAAAAAAAAATAAAATATGCAGTTTATGATTGTCAATCAATACATGGTAAGTATATATATATTTTATTTATATATGTTAGTAATGTATTTTTTTTTTATGATGATGATATACAACAATATGAAGTATATATATATTTTTATTTTATCTTTTGTGTTCTTTAATACTGTCTTGTTTGTCTACATTTCCGCATGGCTGTGTCGAGTTTGTTGAACCAATAAATCTACTTTTTATGGAATATGATCGCGAGTTGTATACTTACTATAAACTTAATCCCGTGAATTTATTTATAAACTTATTTTAAAATTATTAATTATGACTTGGTCTTTTTCAAAAACTGTATAAATATCCTTCAAACCCCACTTGCTCCCCGAATTTCCGATTAACGGCCTCGTCCTTTAAAATAATTATCGTTATCTCAAAAAAAAAAAATTTTTTTAGAATCATCAAATCATTATTCATCCAATCAAATCATTTCATCATATTTCTTTTTACTGTTGATTAGTATTTTTTTTTTTTTTTTTTTTCCTTTCCCCACATCGGCTTTTACTAAACACTTGGTCCCGTGATCACAATACAAGTCTGACGTCAAGACTATTACGTAATCACATATAATTACAAATACAGAAAAAAAAAGCATAAATAGGGAGACCCTATAAAACAAAAATAACCTTTTATTTTATTTTTTTTTTTTTTACTCTTTTACGACCTCTTTGTCCTAAACTCTTCAGTGAGGATTAGCCCAATACTACTTACTACTCTTTGTTGTTTATAACTGATTGCTTCTTGTTTTCCCTTTCATTGAGTATTTTCTGTTGTTGTAACTTTTTTCCCAAAAGAGAAACCGAAAAGAAAAAGAAAAAAAAAAGAAAAAGAAAAAGAACGAACGAAACAAAAAATAAAGATTTTTTATACTACCTTTTTTTTTTTTTACCAAACGAAATTTCTATTGTTTACCATGACCCATCAACCTATTCTTCCAAACGGTGATTACCCTTCTTTTGTTCAAGCTGTTGCCGTACCGACGACTCCACTCGGAAATGGAGTCGGAAATGGAGCGTTAATGTATCCTGGCAATAGCATGATGGTCGATGAACAGAGCAGTAGCGTTGCCGATCAAACAAACCAGTCACAACCGCAAAGCGTTGCTGGAATTGTTCCTACATTGCAGTAAGTTGTCGTTCGATGGTTCATGTTTTTGTTTTGAGAGAAGGAAAAAAAAAAATTTGGGGGTTTATTTGTATTTGTTTTTATGTATGCTTTTTCGTAACGTTTTTCTGAAAAAAAAAAAAATTTTTTTGATATAATGATTGTCAAGTGGTTTTTGAGAATGGGAGAGAGTTGTTAGGTGAAATAATTAAGCCAAATTACAATTTTATCTATATTTATATTGATTTTCTCTATCTCTTTTATCTTGTGCTCCCTCTCGTGAAACGTTTTCACGTGACCTTCCTCTTTTAGAAACATCGTCGCCACTGTCAACCTTGATTGTAAACTTGACCTTAAAACCATTGCCCTTCATGCTAGAAATGCAGAATATAATCCAAAGGTACTACCGCATTGCTATGCGTTGGTAGCATAGACAACTGTGGTATATAGAAAAACTATATCAAAGAATATTTATGCTAAACAAAGTTATACAATGATACCACCACTATCAATCACACATATAATATGTTATTAGCGTTTCGCTGCTGTTATCATGCGCATCCGTGAACCCAAGACGACGGCCCTTATTTTTGCTTCTGGCAAGATGGTTGTCACTGGTGCCAAATCTGAAGACGACTCTAAACTTGCCAGCAGAAAATACGCTCGTATCATTCAGAAACTCGGCTTTGCTGCAAAATTCACCGATTTCAAGATTCAAAACATTGTCGGATCTTGTGATGTGAAATTCCCTATTCGTTTGGAAGGATTGGCTTATTCTCACGGTCACTTCAGTAGTGTGAGTATTGAGAGAAAAAAAAAAAGATGATTTTTTTTTTTATGTACAACGCTCGTGATTTCTCACCTCACCTCTTCTCTCGCTTAGTATGAACCGGAATTGTTTCCAGGTCTCATCTATCGTATGGTCAAGCCAAAGATTGTGTTGTTAATATTCGTGTCCGGAAAGATCGTATTAACTGGTGCCAAAGTAAGTGGAACTTAACCTTCAAATGTTTGATGAACGAATGTGTATGGTCTGGTGTACGACGTTTTCAACGACAAACCTTGATCATCCGAACTTGAAACTGATCTGATGTTCATCCACTTCCATTCAAATTTCTTTGCAGGTACGACAGGAAATTTATGATGCGTTTGAATCCATCTATCCTGTATTGACCGAGTTCAGAAAGCCTTAGTTACGTTCGACTCAAGATATCACAATGAAGAGTTGAAAAACGTAGTTGTGTATCGTATGCTTATTGCTTGTTCATGAGACACAATATCTCTTTTATTATTATTATTATTTTATGGCTTTTAAAACTCCCTTTTTTTCTTTTTCCTTTTTTTTTTGAAGTCGAGGGAAAATACAGAGCAATTAGTGAACAAAAAATGATGCAAAATCTATCAAAAATTACTCTTTTCAGACATTACCTTTATTTCTATTCACATATCATAGCGGACTAATTCACTTATGAACATTTGTGTTTAATTTTTTTTTTCCTTTGCAACATTTTATAAAATCATATTGGGGTCTATCGTGTTGTAATAATACACGACGGATTTTTATTCCTCTTTCCTACAAAACTATTTTTTTTTGATTCAATTTATTTCTATATACTTTTTAATTCTTTGCTATATAGCTAATGAATTGGATTGGTGTAATATATATTTCTTTCTTCCTTCCCTAAATAACGCATTTGTACAAATTTTTCTTTTCCCTCTTCCCATCTTTTCCTTTGATTATAATTATTTCTTTTTCTTTTGTTTTTGCTTGTAAGTGTAAGAAAAGAAAGAAGGTATGATTGCGTAATCAATGGGTTTTTTGTTTGTTTGCCATTTTTTCTTTTTTTTTCGTAAATATTTGCTTTATACATATATATTTTATACATAGTAATGCGATATTAATTTGCGAAACAACACAAAAAAAAAAAGTAATCCTATCTAAATAAGGTAGCGAAAAAAAAAAGAAAAAAAAATTTTTTCATCATTTTTTAAAAGTATTATTTTTTATTAGATTAGTTTTCACTTTTTTTTTTTTTTTTTTTTTTTTTTTTTTTTTTTTTTTTTTTTTTTTTTTTTTTTGATAAAAAATTAAAAAAAAAAAAAAATTATTATTAAAATAAAATTAATTAAAAAAAAAAA
>CAJVPQ010004051.1:0-10008 GCA_910591825.1 Funneliformis caledonium | reverse complement strand
GCATATAAATAAGACTTTCGTCAACTTCTGGAATGTTATTAAAAAAATCATCAATATTCATTTTAATAAATTGAATACTAAATCAAAATATTTAAAACCCAAGTTACCTTTATATATTAATTAATTCTTCTTTCGATTTGAAACAGGTTTTGCAATATCGTACATCAATTTTTCACACCCCTTTTATGCTTTTTATATTTAAAACATATATTCGGAATAAATTTATTTTACAAGTATTAATGATTCCGAATTAATAATTTAAACTTAAATAAAATAATAATTTATTGAAAAATTATTAAATTTTTTGAATAAAAATTCATATAAACAGTATTTTATTAATTAATGGTTTATATAATAGGTAACCATTTTGACGAGATCCTTTTAAACTGACCAAAAGTATTTAATTTCTAAAGTTCATAAAAATGTTTCTGAGAACTCAGTAAACATTTTAAATAGAACGGAAATTCAAAATATGTAAGAATATTACACAGTTATCATATGAGATAAAGTTAAAAAGGCGTAAAAAATCATATAAAGTTTATTTAATAAAATGATCAACATTGTATATAACTAAATTTGGTATTAAAATTGACGGACATTTCACATGACTGTTATTATATTCATTAGCAAATATAGAAAAAAAGTTAATCTCTAAACTTAAATCCTATTTAGTATTATAAACCAGGGATGTTAAGCGATCCTAAGCAGTCTTAAAAATCCCAAGAAAATGATAAAGAATTATATTTACAAATTTATTATGAAACTTTATCATTATAATGTTTTAATGAGCTACTAAATGAAAATATATAATAAACCCTCTTGGAATTCCAGAATTTCTTAAAATTTAAAAATTAAGGATTTAGGATCGGGTCTCAAGGACTGGTCCTATACTTAGCGGTCCCATCAAAATTGCCTAATTTTGAATATCATTTTCGCATTTTACAAATTAATTATAAAATTTTATGATATTTTTATTTATAGGAGTTACTTATTATAGATAAGTGATTAGACTTCTCTAGAGTTAGTAATCTCTTAAATTGTAAGGATCGATTAAGGACCGCTTAACATCCCTATTATAAACAGATATATTAAAACATCATAAATATTTATTTTTTATCAGAAAATAATACTATTTAATATTAAAAGTTACTTATTTTATAATATAATATGTAACTTAAATTATTATATACAACTTATGTAAGCACTGATCCTTTTTCATGAATATTATTAATCACTTTTAAATTAATTTTGTTTGCTTATTATTAAAATACACAAGTTTCATTCACTTATTACTTTATTATTAAATATACAATTTTGATTATAGTAATCATATAATTTATAATTATGTTAATTTTAAAATAATATATAAATTATAATTTTATGAAAAGATACTAAATAATAATATTGACACATATAAGATTATTATTTTTATATATCTACTTTTTTTTCTTTTTACCATTAAAAATTCAATAAAATTTATCTTTAAATAAAAAATTAATAATCATATTTATTTTCTTAAATTGTTTTGATTACTTATTAAAAATTTGAATAATTATCTCAGATTATCTAAGACTATCTTAGACCAACTTCATAAAGGTAAATATATAAACTCTATACAGTTAGCTAAACTGTACTTATAAAATAATAATAACCAATCATATTTTATTATACAATAAATATAAAAATTTAAAAAGTGTACAATGAGTTATGATTAGTTGAAACGCTTTTATACAGTATAATTTAGCTAACCATATAATACAATTTATTTACAGATCTACTATCAATATTATATTTTAAGAATAGCATTGGCTTATACAATGTATACAATCTAGTTCTAACTAATAAAATTAATAAAATTCAAATTGCTACTTTTCACTTAAAAAAATTGATAATTATAAAATATAATTATAATTAATCATAAAATAATAGAATAATTCATGCTTAACAAAACTGTTTTTAAAACTCTGATAAAACTATTTTCAATGAAACATTAGCAATTTAAAGTGAGGTTATTTTATTATTAAATCAGAAAATTTGATCACTTCATACATGATTTATATGATCAAATTTTCTACTTTTGATTGATTGATTTTTATTCTTATAATATTAATTAAAAGTCACAATCTTATAAAAATGATTTAATGATCTTTTTTAACAGATTTAGATTTTTAGAAAGTTTTTCAAAAGATAAGTATTTTATTTTAATTATTATTATTAATATGTGTAAATTTTACATATTACTAATTTTTTTACTTTTCTTTTTACTCATAGTCCATTAAATAATAACTGTTTGTAAAACTAAATTAGAAACTTAGCAATGTGAGCGATATTTTTTAACTGCAAATTCTGCTATTTGATCATTTAGGTCTTTTTTGTATACATCTATATAGTAAAATGTCTTTATTATATATTGACAAATAGTTGTAAGTAAAAAAGAAGTAAGAGCTAATAAAATAATTCTTTATAATTCTGTCTACAAATAATCATAATTTGATCAACTAAATTTTTGGCTATATCTTAAAGTTCTCAATATAATTGAGTTCACAATAAAATTTAAGATAGAAAATGATTTGATATTTAACTGCAATAATAATCTCTTCTAATTATCTTTTATGCTAAAAAATCTAGTTGCTGACTCATTATTTTTTATGCTTCTTTCAAGTTTAATCTTCTATTTAATTATAATCACCTTTCTGTTAGAACTTGCTTTAACCTTTTTGACTATTCACGTAATTTAAAAATATGATAATCTAACGAAAAGATCATTTCTTGTTGAATTCCCTCACTAAAATATATGTTATACATCTTTGGCTGCTTTCTAATAGGACTAAGATTTATATATTTAGTAATTAGTGTATCTGGTGAAAAGATAGTATAGCTTAATATATTATCAAATGCAAATAAAGCTTAACATTCTGGAAAGTGTACTTTAAATATAGAAATAGCATATTCAACTACCTGATTTATTAAATCTTTGGCCTTTTACTATTCATCATTATTTTTACCTAAATTCATAATAATGCAAGCTTCTTTAAGAAAATCATCTGATACCTATATTTCATTAGAAATTGCAAGATAGTTACAGACATCAGTCAAAAAATTATTAACATAAATCGAGCAACTGTTACCTTTTTTTCATAAAGATTATTTCTCATTAGAAATCTAAAAACTTTAACTTCTATTATAAGCTGAGAAAATGCATTTATCATGTGTAACAAGAATAAGTGAATTGTTTAGTCAAGTTACTTCTTCTAAGTTATTTCTTGAAAAAATAAGCATTCTATACTTAAGTTCACTTATTTGTTCTAAAATATTTCTATAGGCTATCATATTTTTTCTTTTATGTCTATCTATATACATTCCTTTTTTTACTTTTATATATGTATATTTAAGTTTTTTAAATAGTTTCTTACAATATTTATATGAATAATTAGAGACGATATAAATATGAGTCCTAATAAAATATTCTTATTCATTTATATCATTAATATTAATAGGAAATTTCTATTTATACTCCTAAATAAATAATTTCACTTGGAAAAGAATATTTTCATTCTAAAGAAAACTTCATATTTTGGTATAATGTTCTTGACAAGAGTAATAAAATTTATAATCAATTATATACTTATATACTTAAGAATAAATGCATTTAACATGATATATTTCTTTTTCTATTGCATCAAAAATAATCTTGCTTGCTTATATTTTTGGATAGTTACTTCTTACAAGTTAAAAATAAAGACAAATATATTAAACACATTCAAATCTTACTATTTGTTTTTTTCTTTTTTAATATCTAATTTAGATCTTTGCTAGATAATTGTAACAAATAACAAAGTCATGCAATTGTAATAAAAGACCTTAATGTAGATATAGATAATTACTATGAACGCTTAAAACTCAATAAAAATCCTGGCTGGCATTTTGATTTAGTAGAAGAATTATTACATAGAAATTATATGAATTTACAGCTATACTATAATAATGATATCCTTATAACCATTTTTCTACTATGCAGTACAATTAAAAACTACATATCTAAGAGACTAGATGGTATTTTCTGTTCACCAGGCTTCTTTGCTGATCTTCTTTACTGTGGTGTTTCAAAGCCTCTTATTTATCAATCTGATCACAAGATAGTTACTTTATATTTCACTAATTCTATTAAAAAACAAGAGGTTCAAGCAAGGCATAAAAAAACAAAAAGGAGAAAATTCAATTTTGCCACAATGATCAAACAACAATGGAACCTTTTTGCAGAAGATATAGATATACAATTTAAACAATATAACATAGATAAACTACTTCTACTACCTAAATCTCACTATAATATGAATCACATATGAGAATATCTCAGAAATGCTATCATAACTGCTATCATTAAATCCATTTCTTATAAATAGGTTTTTATAGATCAAAAAGCTCCTAAATCAAAAGAATTAGTAACTTATTATGATTATATGAAATTAATTAATAAAATAGTAATAAAATTCAGAATCGCTAGAGTGAATTTAAGAACTTGGCTTATAGGAGATAAATGGATTGCTAATCTTGAAGTTATCAAAAAGTTATATTTTTTGCAAAATTACCACTGACTCCTTTACCAAACATACTAACCGAAATCAATGTTAAAGAAGTTAGGAAACTATTACTGAAATTATATCACAACCTAAAAGCACTGTCTAGAATTGAAGAGGCTAATATTTCTTATTAAAGAATCAAATATTTAATTAATCAATGTTGCCTTCAATACGAGTCAAATTTAAGAAAAATAATTCAATCAGCTCCCAGATGATCAAAAAAAACTATTGTATTAGATCAGCTTATTATTAAAGATACAGATGAAAAATGTTCTTTAATTAATGATCTACACCTCATCAAACAACACGTTAATAAGCATTTTCAAAACTATGCTATTCCTGATTTATCTGCTATCTCTCTCTTTAGAAAATGGATTGATTAATACCAACCGAAAAATTATGTTAATGAAAAATGATTTAATAATCTTATTCAACCCCCTACTATAGAAGAATTGTCTTAAGTTATCTCTTAACTTCTGAATGATAAGGCTGCTAGTCTATCAGAAATTCATAATAAAATGATAAAACACTTAAGTTATAATATATACTATCTCCTTTAAAAATTAATAAAAATGTATTTTGAGCTGAATGACATACCATTAGAATGGAAGATAACTCATGCTATAGATGCCTGCCAAAACCTTCTCAAAATAATTTCGTCATACCCTTTTCTATGTTTTTAATATAGTTTTAACAGTTTTGGCTTTCGTCGTATCTCTTATTATAATTTTAATATAATTTCGTCTAAGTTTCGACTGTTATTAAGGGGTTTCATCCCTCATCTATAACTCATGTATATCTAATACCAAAATTTGTAGATTGAAATTATGATATAATAAAAACTCGTCCTATTAACTTATTGGATACTACTAAAAAAGTTTTTGTAAAAATTATTACTAATCATCTTTCTTGAATACTTACCAAATACAACATATTAAAAGGAAACAATTATGCTGGTCTTCAGGAAGATCTACAGGGGATCTAATTAAAATAATGAATTTAATAATAGAAGATGCTATTAAAAATAAAAAAGACTTATGAATTCTTTTACAAGACTTATCTAAGGCATATAATAGAGTGGATTTCAACATTCTTAAGCTCACACTCAGAAGAATAAAAATCCTAGAAAACTGCATTTTCTGTATTATTAATCTTTTTACAAATAGAACAAATGCTATTTTTACCCAAGATGATCTTTCTGATTATTATGATGTCAAAATTAGTATTGATCAAGAAGAAGTCATATCACCTTTACTATAGTATATTTATTTTGATCCTCTCCTTTGCGAAATAGACAGTTTAAAAAAGGGTATATTATAAAATATTCCTGGATTTCTAATGTTAAAGATATATCTACATCCTCTTTATCAGTACAGATTTCTGTTTTAGGCTATATGGATGATTCAAATTGGCTTACACACTTCAAAAAAGATTTAGAAAATATATTAGAAGTTGCTGACAAATTTTATTTTATCACTAAAGCTACTATCAACAAATCAAAATCACAATTATTAATGAATACTATCACAACACCACAACTAATATCTATCAAATTTGGATCTAGCATAATTAATATCAAACCAAAACTCAGCTCCATTCATTTTCTAGAAGTCTGAATTAATATTTTCAATTCAAAAAACTTTGTTAAAAAACAGACTATAGATACTATTACCAAATTCATCACATTCCTTAAATCAAAACCACTTACAAACAAACAATTCATCTATATTCTCAATATGGTACTCTTTTCACTATTAGAATATCGTTTACAGACTACTTCACTGTCCTTCAATAAATGTAACAAAATCTCTGCTTCACTAAGACGGATTGTTAAACATAATTTATCAATAATCTTAACTACTCCTGACTGTTTATTCAAAAGTAGCATTTTTTACAACCTGAATGATCTGTAAATATAACAACTGAAATTGTATTCTACAGTACTCCTTTACCAATTCAATTTGAAATCAACATACAAACACATCTTAACGATTTGATTATTTCAACTATAATCTCAACACTCATTATACGTTTTCCTTTTATAGAAATGGAAAAAAAATTTTGATGCTAAATCTTATAGAAATATCATTAGCACTTCATTGAGTCTACTAAATTATAAAAATATTGGCATCTCTTTAATTACAAATAAATATTTAGTAAATGAAATTAAAAGCGACTCTTTACCTCTAAATCTTATACTCAACGCTGATGAACTTATAAAATATAGTAATATTCTTCACAAATACTTACTACTATTATCGATTAGTTCTTAGATATTAATAGTTCCTATCTTTTGAACTGGAGAGATATTACTCAAAAAATACTTATAATCACATATCCGTCGTTCGCACTTCTAAATTATATTATAGAAAAAAAAATTTTAGATAGTTTAAATAGTAGATTAGTGAATAGTTCTTTTAGATTAGATTTTATGAACAATAGTTATATAGATAATCTAATGTAAAAATTAGTTTAAATAACTTAAAAAAGAATTTGTGACTATCTATCATTCTATTATGAATGTGATCATCATTGGAAGGATCTTTAGAAAAATGAAAAATTAAAACAACATTCTCGTTCAACACTTCATTAAAGCTGACCTTTATGCAAACATTAGTCAAGATTATAATAATAGATCAATT
Source organism: Funneliformis caledonium (assembly GCA_910591825.1). Lineage (NCBI taxonomy): Eukaryota > Fungi > Glomeromycota > Glomeromycetes > Glomerales > Glomeraceae > Funneliformis > Funneliformis caledonium. The sequence continues at coordinate 2,786 of CAJVPQ010004051.1, read as the reverse complement.
ATTTAATGCTCTGGCTGTAATCTTAATGACGTAGCTCTATTAAACTTTTGCAAAAAACTACCTAATTATCTGAGAAAAATCTTTAGAAGACCTATCACTTATACAACTTGTATTAAAGGCTACAATACTCTCACTACCATAGTTGTTAAAAGAATTTGTATACCTCACCTACTTAAAAAGATGTCATTTATCATAAAATAAACTTCTGAAAATTATATTATATTTTATCATTATCAGTTATTGAAGAAAGATACCTTCAGAAAATCTATTTGTCTACAACAGATTATCTGACTAATAGATGCATAAACCATTCAACCCAGTCCTTAAACAGAAAATGTATAAAAAATATCTCATATCAGAATAAACTCATTAATCTATCTCACTTATGTAAAGATCTCATTACTCCTAATTTTTACACTGATAGCTCTCTTTCTAATTCAACTTCAAAAGAGTGCAAAATGGGATTAGAATGAATTTGCTTAGATTTATCACGTAACTATTCAAATTCTTTTAATGCTGTAGTATTACATCACCTGTCATTCACTAGAGCTGAATTTTTTGCTTTTCTTACTGCTTTAATTATTTTTGGATAGTTAAGCTATTATTGACAGTTACTACAATTTTTGTTTGAATCATAACTATATGATAAGGATACATGAAAAAGTACCTAATTATACTGTTTAGGTTTTGGTCAATCATATAATCAATAAATTAAAACTTTCTATAAAGCTGATTAAAGTCAAAGGTCATTCAGAAGATTATTACAACAATATAGCTAATAAATTAGCAAAAGTTGGATGCTCTAAATCGCCTTTATTACTTAATCTTACAACTTGTGATAACTTACAGCTCCTTCTCAATTTCAACCAGATCCCTGTAGAATCTTTAACCAGGAAATTTTGAAAAAATCTAAATACAGTAAAACAATTTTCAACATTTATGGATCTCAATAGAAATTCTCAACTAATTTAACATACTTGTTCTTCTGATATTCACTGGTCTACCTCCTTCTCTGTTTTTTCTTTAAATATGAAAGACACTTCTGCTACTACCTCTTTTGTTCAGAAATGAAGAAAAGGCTTTAAATTAAAATCCTTAATTGATGAACTATCCACAATAGACAACCTTTTAGTATAATGCCCAGATTTGTATAAAAATTGGTTATGTATTTCTTGTACATCAATTAAAGAAGATTATCATCATTTATGAACATGTTTTCTTAGAATACAGGAGGTCACTGATATCTATTCATCAACCCATATTTTCATTAACAAGTTAATCATAGACAAACTTAGGAAAAATGATTATAGACTCAACCTTTATTTTTCCATAAAAAATCAGCTTATAGAATTTTTGGATTCCTCTCTTCACCTCACTGCCTACATGTACTTGGTTAAAGGAATAATTCCTAATCAGATGCTACTACTTTTAAAAAAATTGTTCTCTTCTTTCAACTCTAAATGTATCCTAATCGATATTTCTAACTTCCTTACTACTGCCTTTCATAATGCTATTTGGACTTTCAGATATAAGAGGATAATTCAAAAAAAGAGACAAATAGGAATTTCTATGAGATTAAAAAAGAAAAAAGTTAAGATTAAATGTCTAACATCTACAAAAATTTCAAAAAATTATCAAATAGTTGGATTACTTGGATTGTTTCAGCCACGAAATTTGATTTCTTTTAGTTAGATTTCTTAGATGAATATTGACAGTTTTATTTGAATATTTTTTTGATGATTTAATCATTAGATATAGATCCATTAGTTTCTTCTGAGAGACGTTCTGGTGATTGGTCAATCTAAATGGATTTATAACAGAATCACAGGGATAGTCATAGTTTAATTTTTTATTGTTTTTACTTTTAATTTTAATTTTCTTATTAATTTTATTTGTAATACTATAACATAAATATAATAAACTTATAACAGTATCACATCATTAAAAAAAAAAAAAAAATATGTTAATGTAATTAATATAGTTTACTTAGTTAAACTTGTTAACAATATTTACAATATTTCTATAGTTTATTAAATTGTACTTTATTTTAATTTAGTAATAAAATTAGATCCAAAGTTTTATATAAATAGGATAGCAATTTCATGTATTCTTATCAGTCAGTTTACAGTTAGTTTAAGTTTTTATTCAGTTAGTTAGAAAAGTCAAGCTAATTAGTCTTGAGATTAATTATTAGATAGTTTTTCTAATACAATTTTGATATAGTATAGTTTATTGTTTATTCTTTAATTTTGTAAGTTCGCGAACAAGAGCTTATTTAAATTATTGAATGATATTGATTCTAATTTCTCTAATTAATAAAACTAATCTTTTATCTTATAACTTTTATTAGTTAAACTTGTAACATAAAATCTAATCTATCATTATTACTTTTCTATATAAACATATAAATTGATTGTAGTGATTTACATTAATAATTCTATTAACACCAATAAGACTTTAGGATTATTAACATAAATTGTTATCCTTCAGATACCCAAAACTTTGCTATATATATTAAAGTCTATTTTTCAGTCAGTAGACTTTACAATCGACTCGTATAACAATATATTTTCTATTTTTCTAACTTTATTTAACTTTTAAAATAATAATATTTCAGAATAAGTTGAAATGTTATTTATCATAAAATTTAAATATAAAATTTAATTCTTTATATCAAATTACATTTTGCTTAAAAAATTTAATTTATATAATATGGTGGCTGTCACCTATAAACCGCATTAGTCCGAAATTTCAAACGTCGATTATCACGTGATATTCACGTGATT
>CAJVPQ010004050.1:0-10016 GCA_910591825.1 Funneliformis caledonium | reverse complement strand
GTGCTGGGATAATGAGCCGGATAATCGTCCATCAATGAATCAAGTAGTTGATAAATTAAATGCAATTGTTACGATAATTAATATCATAACAGAAAATAATCAAACGAATAATGATGAATCAAATCTTCAACAACAAAGTCGTTTGGATAACATCGAAGCTTCTTCTAGTATAAATAATTCATCTCAAATTTTTCGATTTGATCAAATAAAAGATCAAATTAATTTGGCTGGTCAGAAGAATGTAGAAGAATTAGAATCGAATATTGAAGTATCAGATATTATTTATGATGATACTATTGAAAGTTTAAGGATTACAGATCGTAATAAGGATGACATATTAAACGTCTTAGGGGGATTGCAAAGATATCGGAAATTAAAAGTACTCGACTTTAATAATTCTCAGATAACCAGCTTACCAACATTACCCAACTCCTTAAAGGACCTTTATTGCTCTGAAACTTCAATAACTATCCTACCAACATTACCCAACTCCTTAACGGCACTCCGGTGTTATGGAACTCAAATAAAAATCTTACCAAATATACCCGATTCCTTGACAAATATATACCTCAAATCATTAAAATCTCAAATACGACAATAACTACTCTATGCGTTTGAAATAATAACTTTAACTTTAACCTTCTTTAATGTTCAAGATTTTTGAGAAGTAACTAATATAAACAATATCTGCAAGCAAATGGACCTTATATTTCGACGACGGATTTGTTAAATAAGACTTTAATATTCACCAGATCCACGATCCAAGATGCCGGAATGTCTAGAAATTGGTTACAAGGTCTTCATAATTATTTGTATTAAGACGGTATCTTTCAAATCTTCTTAGACTCGTCTACTGCAGTTCAATCTCAGAAGTTTCGCAATTGGAATCACATTCTTCTTTGTCCAATATGATGAGGATCTTCTTATGAATAGTTAAGGCTTCACAAGAACTTTTCCTAAAAATAGACGAGATTCATTATTAGATTTAGGCCTCACCAATTTAAAACCAACCTATGATTGTAGTTTGGTGTACACACCACGTCGAGCTGGTAAAAATCTTTTCACTTGCTTTTTCAACAATAATATTATGAAATACTAGACACGATAATCTGTTTTATTTGCCCAACAAATATGATTCATGAAGATGCGTACTATCATTTCCAACTATTACAAAATCGACAGCTTTTTGTCAAAGTCACTATGGTCAATTTCATTTCAACGTTTCCCTAACGCAAGTTATTACTTACATATCCTGAAGATGATTTTCTTTCATTGATTAAATTAGCTCATATTTTGGACTTTCCAACAGCTCAATTGAAAAGGATTAATAATTAAGCCATTGTGAGTAACAGAAGCAAAAATAACAGTAAACATGCACCAATTCCTCAATCCAAGCCCCACTAATACGATCAGTAATCCACGTAACTGAGACTCTTCAATAAATCAGGACGAATCTTTCTTCAGATTGAAAATTGAACACCGTTCTTTTTAATAAAGTCCTATTACGAAAAATAACTACAAACATTTTAGTATTTCTACTAAATAAAGAGAGAGAAGGAATACAACCACCTGAATTCAAATTATATAACATTTATGAGTCTAATAAGAACCTACACTGAATCCAAATTACATACATTTTTTATACTAAACATCTAGTATTAAGTAAAGAAACCCTATATGTAAGACTGACCTATTACCTTATGGCTAAGAAGCCTCATATCAACTTCACCGAATGACCGCGCTTAAAATGCAATTTCAACCTTACTCTTAAGAACGTCGAGTAGTGCGTTAGATAATATGAACAACTTCTTTCTTTTTTGTCAGATCTTGTTAGAGGTGTTAGAGAAGAGTATCGAAAAGAGAGATATTAATTAATAAACTGAGCTTAGACCTGAGACCCGTTGTGGTAAGTCGATAATCGTCATACATGTCTTGTTAGGTTCATCGCCACCTACATGATCTGGGAAAGGGGACGAACGCGATTAGAACGCCTTATATAAAAGAAACTGGGAATAGGAGGGTCACCCTTTAAACACAACTATGCTACCACATCACCAACGAGACCCCCTCGTGATTTTAAATGAAAATAATTTCATTTTGGGACACGATATAGTCCTATCGTGCTTTGACGGCCTGGATGGTATCCTTTCTCTTAACAATATTCAGACCACCCTACTGCTAAAATGACAAGACGACGATAACTAAGTAAGTATACTTACATGATAATACCAGTGTCATGCCCTAACACCCGTTACCCATTACCATCACGGTTCATTTGCAAAAATCTTTAGGATATGTTGGAAGCTTTCAGACTGTAAAAATGCTGTAACCTCGTAAGAACGCGGGATTAACCTTTCAACGCTGAAGCTTTTGCCAAAGCATCACTTGCAGAAGTTCTCTTTAGAACATGGTTTGATATTTGGGATGTAAAAAATACCTCGTTCACAACCTTTTTATGCCAAAATATCGCCTAAGATAGTATAATACTTCTTTATTTTTTTATATGTTAAGTACTTTTAACCAGGACCAACTAACTGACAAATTTTTTTTTTAAAAAAAAAAAATAAAAAATAATAATAAGAATTTGTGGAAAATTTTCAGTAAAAAGAGAGAAGTCGTTAATTATAAAAAAATTACGTGGATAAATTTGTGATGTGTGTATCCGGATGATAAATTTTTACGTGATGATACCATGTGAACTACCCAGGATCATTAACAAAAAATCACTTTTACGTGACTTTTTGGCCAGAATTATGGCATTAACCGTGAGTTAAAGCATTATGTATGTGACGAATAGTGGTGTAACGAATAGGATTTTACACACTGAAAAAATTCTCTGTTCCTGGAATACTTAGTAAAAAATGAAAAGTGAAGGGTGTGACGAGGGGTGACAAATATTTTTTATATGATCACGTGAAAGAGATTTTTGTTGGTGATGTTGGGGAAAATATACCATGTGCTATATGCGGGTGACATCATTAGAAATAGGTTAACGGCAAAAAGTTTAAATTACATAAATCAAGTTACTTGTTTTTATAATGTTCCACCTATATTGTATAAAATTAGCTGCGCATAAGTTATTTAGAATTTTAGAAAAGAAAATAATATATTTAACTTTTTTTTTTAAAAAAAAAATGTGCATTAACTAAAAATTATTCCAAAATTTAATGCGTAGATGTTATTGAAAAAAATTTTAAAAAATTTTTCAAAGTTAAAAAAGAAATTGAATGCAAACAAATTTTTTTTTTTAATTAATTGTTGTATTTAATAAAAGGGGGATCCATAATGAGTTGTAATTGAAACTGAGGCACCGAATGATTTCAGACACCAACGATCTGATTACAGTATAGGAGTCGTGATCATGTAAATCTCGCGCGTAAACCACAATGACAGTTCTCATCAAAAGTTACTAATTACGAATTTCAAAATCTTTTAAACTCAATATATTTGAAAATAATAAATCATATGATCCATAAATTGATTGTAATTGTACATACCATATAAAATTTGTTTCTTAAATATTATCTAATATATAGTGAGCAAATTTGCCTTGTTGAATTGAGGACTTAGAAAAACTCACGTAATGTTTGTATAATACACTGAACAGTTTATTATAGACATCAACTATTATCTATTTAACACAATCAACCTGAGACTTTTTTAAAAAAGATCACACCGTTATTTATAAATGTGGCAAATGGTTGCAGTTTTCTAATTCTTTTTGATCAAAGAAAGCTTTGCTAACGAGAAGTGAAGTTTCGGTTGAATGATTTATGCATTAGACTTGTTAAAATCAACTAATTGGTACCACCACCAAATTTTAACGGTTGGCTTAATGTGCAGACTATTTAATTGTCACCTTGTCGGTTCCAATAAAATTCTCTTCCATTTGGATTGATTAATTTCTTCATATTATTTATTTTACTTTACATCATGTGTTGCTATTCCAATTTTGGGCAAAGTTCCTATTTGTGGGCTCTCTTGTTTTGTAAGTTGCTTCGGTAAGAATTTATTTTTATTTTATTTGTTTGTGCATGTATGTATTGTTTTGGTTATAATATAAAAGAATTTTTTTTAAAAAAAATCCAGATAAAAGTTTTTATTTATACATTTGAATTTAATATGGAATGTGCCATTTACTTGAAATTAAAGTTCTCTGCTTGAATTGGTTTCTCTACAAAAAACTCTACATACAAAAAACATATATTATAATTCTTTTAGTTGTTTAAAAGGTAATTTAATTGGTATGATCACTAGTTAATATGATGTTGGCGATAAATAAGTTCTTGTGTCTTTAACATATTATATTAACTGGGGAACGGTAACTATTTGATTGTCCTAATGCTTAGGACAAAAATATTACATAAGTGTGACGACCTTTTGGTTACAACTAACTATCCATTTTTACACTAGAGATTGACCCACGCCAACAATGAGTTTTAATTGCAAGTTGAAGATGGCTGGTATTTCAAACCATCGGGCATTGGGATATAATTTCTGGAATGAATCCTCAACGTTCTCTTCCCATGATTCATCATTCAGATAGAATTTGCCTCAGTATTATACCTGTGACAAAATCACCATGATCCGCTGTCAATATTTTGACGCAACAATCATCTCTTTCCACAGAATCAATACTTCATACTTATATTCTGTCAATACTGACAGACAATATCCAAAAATTTGCATTACACTTTCTTTTTTTATATCCTTTTAAATTTTGTAGGAGACGGAACTTTTTAAGTTTGTTCTGTCTTTCATCTTATGAATGATTACATATAATCCCTAATTTAATATAATTGACGATCACGTGCTGTCACGATTATATTACCTGTAAATGTTTAAATTGTAACCTATTTCCGCAGTTTATGTATCGTCACTTATAAGGTCAAAAAGTGTGTTTAAACAAGGCTGAAAATTGAAATTTAGGAAGGAGTAGGATCGCGTAACCTGATATACGTTCTTGAATGCTGCGGTCAATCACAGCCATTGACGCATAAACAATCTGTAAATATTACGGAGTACTTCAAATAAATATACCAAAAACATTTCACAAGTTTTTTTTTAATTTTACCTATAATTTAAACTAATATTTTATTAAAATATTAATATTAAAATTTTCGGTCTTGATGCAACTTTAATTAACATTAATCAATCGAACTTTTTTAATTTGATAACATGTGCTCTGTATATATACTGTTGTTAAAAAGTGAATTTTTTTCTTTGTAAAGGTGAAAGAGATAGAATCAGGAATAAAACGACAAGAATTCTGAGTTATGAATATAAAATTCATTGATTTATTAGGTAACCTGTCAAAAGCATATCATAAGACGTGATATAATTTTCCATGAAATATAAAATTTATATATATTTTATTCCGAAAATAAAGTTTAAATTTACATTTGTAGTTATTATTGCTTTTTTTTTCTGTATACGACGAAACGGAAAGATCATTCCTATTTATTGCTAAAGTTACAATCAAAGGTGTATCTATGCTCATGCTTTAAAGCTAGCCAAAAGGGACGACGAATAAGTATTGCGATCATTGTCAATAGAATGTTAGAGGGTACGACTTGGTCGCACATATCAAAATAAATCAAGATGTATAGTAATGTATATATATTAAACGTTTTATTCATGAGAAAAAAACATTTTTTTTCCTTGTCGTAAAGTTATATTCCTCGTAAAAAATTACAGATACCAGAGAGACCGAATTCCTTTAAACCATTTAAGTATCCTAATTCATTTTGATTGCTATTTTAATTTTTTAAAACAAAAAATCGAGACATTCAACATTTAAGAAATTCACAAGCCAATATTGTCAAACTCTTTAATTTTACGAATTTCATTCTTATAGACCTCGAAACATTTACTGCAGTCGATCTTTCTTGTCCGATCTTGGAACATTATTTAATGTTGTAGCCTAAATGCGAAAAGCGCAATATAAACGCATTCCGATTTGGAATATCTGAAATGCGCATTTCGGACATACATTCAAGCAATAGATCATTCGTTTATAAAAAAAATTAAGCATAACTAACTCAAAATCAAAAACTTTCAGGTCCTTTTACTAAACAAATTCCGTTATTTTAGTACTCAGTTACTCAGTTAAACTTGGTGTGGGTAAATATGAAAATGTAGAAATCTCCGTGCAGCGTAAGATTAGGATTTACCTAAATGAATACTAAATTAATTCTGGCGACCTTCGGTCGCCGGGCTCGAATTACTACTGTGAATATAGCCGGTCGGCTTGATCTACAGTAGTAATTCGAGCCATTAAACTAATTAAATTAATAAACTCTAAATGTGAAATTGAACGATAGAACTTAATTATGTTGTAAGAACAAAGTGATAATAACTAACTAATTCCTGCATGTCCTTGCATTATGTTCCACTTCCTTGCATTTACCACATACATATTCCTTTCTATTTACTTTACCACTTGGTACGACATCTTTCCGGAAATTCACAGTCCATACATCTTGATCTAATAGAGCCATCATCATTCTTTACTACTCTTTTTTTCCTAATTGCAAAACCGGAATATCTACCAAATTCCAAGCAATAGTGATGTTGTGCCCCAAGTTAATGATCTGCCCCAAATGCAAATTTCAATTTCGGGCAATCCAATTTGAAATTTCAAATTTAGGCAATGCGATTTTGCTGCCCTAGTTTAAAATTAGGGCAAAATTGAAAATTGAGACATGCGGTGACCCAAGTTGACTATTGCCCCAATTTAAAATTGGAACAAATTGGAAACTGGGATAGAGGTTGGAACTAGCCAAAAATTCTTTAACCGGTTAAAATATTTGTTAACCGGTTAATTAACCTGTTAAAATTAACTTTGGCCGGTAGTATAAATTTGGCCAGAGTTAGACAATATTTTACAATCATAAAAATCTTAATTCTGGCCGGATATTGAATTTCGGCCGGGAGTTAAATTCATCTATTTTAACCGGTCAACATGTTAACCGTTTTAACCGGTTAATTAACCGTTAAAAATTAACCGGTTCCAACCTCTAAACTGGGAATATGATACCCCAAGTTGGCAATTGCCCCAATTTTAAATTGAGGAAGATTGAAAACTGGGAATACAGTACCCCAAGTTGGCTATGGCCCAATTTAAAATTAGGACAAATTGAAAGCTGGGAATACAGTTCCTTAAGTTGACTATTGTCTCAATTTAAAATTTGAGGCAAATTGAAAATTGGAAATGCAGTTACCCAAGTTGGGGGTCATCTAAAACGGAGTAGTATCACGTGAAAATAAAGCGTATAATAATGGTTAGAGGTAATGGCAAATGCTATTGGTCATAAAATAATCAAAGTTTTCAATTAAAATTTTTTTTTAAAAAAAAAATAAGCAGCTCAGATATTCTTTTTTTAATAACCATCAATACTTTATTATTTATTTAAATTGCATAATAATCAGATTTAAAGATGTTTCTAGCATATTTATATATGTTTCTGTTTGTTAAATATTACCCTTTTCTTCAACCTGCCAATATTTATCACGAATCCTTTTAATTAACTCATTAACAGTAAGTTTTCAGCTTTCTATATTTTTTGTTATTCTATTTGCTCAAAAATTATTACTAATTCATGATGTACATATATTTTAAATCCATTTTCCTTAAACATTTCTTGAAATCTTTCCCAAACTTTATCAATCAATAATTTTATACTACTATACATATGTTCATGAAAAATATGTTTACATGGTAACAAATATCGATTGTGAAATAAACAATAACAATCAAATGATGTTAATCCAGGTGCACATTTTCCTTTCTCTAGTCTATCTATAACTACAGAAGCTTCTTTGACAAGTAATTGCTGAAGAGGATAAGGAAACTTTCGACTTTCTTCAAGAATATCATTATCTATACCAAAAGCTGAGATTTTCTTAGTACGAAAATCAAATGCAACTTTTTTAGAATCTGATTATTTTTTCAAATTAAGAGCAATAATTTTATGAATAACGCCTATTATAAAAAATGTATTAATTAAAAAATATGTAAAAGAATAAAAATAAAGAAATTATATTTACCAATCAGATCATATGATGAAGACGTTTCTCTTTTTAATTCACTATAATAGAATTCTAGTGAATTTGTAGAAGTAACTTGTAAAAATAAAGGTAAATGCTGTCATACCCATAATACCTATTGTAATGTATTTTTTATATAATTTCTTTTAATATAATTTTTAATGGCAAGAATAAGACAAGTATCTATAGCATTTTGTATAAGTTTTTCATATCCAATTTTTGTTCTTTTATGTATTGTCGCAATCATAATATCTTGCATTTTTTTATCATAAATTTTATTCATCTATATTCACATAATATAAACAGTACAAAAAATTATATCATATTCTTGTTCATCACTACTAAGACCAGAAAAAGCTTTTTTAATACTTTTTGCTTTAATACTACTTTGGTCTGAAAGAATATATCAAGAAGTTCATTAATAATATTGTTTGTAAATTATTGTTAATGCTTCTGCAATAGTGTTACCATTCTCATTACTCATAAAAAAGTGTGTACTAATATTCCAATATCTATAATTATCGCGAATATATAAAGTAAAAAGTCATCAATCATATCAATTAGTTTTATGAGTAGAATCAATAAGTGTTAACCAACCATAATGTTGAAGTTTTTAAGTTGTTTAGAATAAGTGAATACTATGCCTTTAGTAGATTATTGAAAAATGTGATAGCTTTTAACATGATATCCTTGATTTGTTAAATAAGATACTATTTCTATAATATGGTCCAGTGCAAAAAGGTTGATACACTAATATATCTATAATAAAAAAATTTTTTTTAAAATTTAATATGAATATTTAAATTTATTTAAGTTTTAAGATATATTTCAATATAAATTTTATTAAAGTTTTGAAGATATACAAAAAATTTTACTAGTCATCAACTTCTTCAATTTCGAAATCTTCATAATCACTTTCAACTAATAAAATGTCATCACTTAAATCTTTATATTCTATGGCCTTATTAAGACATTTTTTCTAAAACCCAACAATAACTTTAGAATTAACATTATCTTTAAATGCTTGCAATAATTTGTCACTAATAGTAAGAAGATTAGGATGGGGACCAGTTTTAGCAACCACACCTTTTACAATTAACCAAATTCCCTCAATTGGTTGAAGTTCACAATGATAAGGTAGAGTATAAAACAAATTGTGACCATACTTATTGGCTATTTGAACACACATAAAAGGGACATTAGGTTTATTTTGTTTTACTAATTCATAAAGTTCTGCTCTACTAAGATTTTCTGGAATGTTAACGCCTGCTGATAATAACCATGTGATCATTATATCCTTTCTTGAGTTTGATGTCGGTACTTGTTCAATTCGACGTTTGTGATACCTAGCACTATTCATGTGAATTACAACTGATCCATAACACTCTTAGATATTAGCACAAAGTTTATCAAAAAGATCTTCAAATATTTCAGCTGTAACATTACCATGATAATCAACATTATTTGTCACAATATTTGAATTTCGAATAACATCAGGAATATTAGTCCATTTATCGGCATTTGCTCATTTTCTTCTTCTAGAGGAAGGTGGTTTAATTGATGGATCCCATAATAAAAGAGAATTAGGAACGATTTCACCAAAAAGCTTATTGGTTTTACTATTGTGTATTATAATAATTGCATCAAAAATAATAATTAGAGGTCCGTGCCTAACTTTATATACAATCCCATGATTTAGTATCCAAGTACGACCTGTAGTATGATGTAAATGGCAATAAGACTCATCTAAAAATACCTCTGGTTTAGTTGGAACCTTGTTTCTACCTTGTAAATTTTCAAACTGACGTTGTAAATAAATGTTACGAAAGGTCACATTTTCAGGTGATTCATATAACATATTTCGACGTTGTTAAGCCTAAACACTACGTCGTTAGGATAACAAAGCTTATTTGCTAACAGGGAGTTTAAGTGGTAAACTATGAAAGAAATAAACACGAATTTATTTA
>CAJVPQ010004049.1:0-10017 GCA_910591825.1 Funneliformis caledonium | reverse complement strand
TTTGTATATGTTTTTTCCCACTTTTCTGTATTAAGTTTAAGGTTTTTACCTAAGGAAAAAACGTATATATTATACTGTTTTCCATAAAAGTTATACGTTATAAAACTTAATATTTTTATGGAATTTTTATATCAAATTTTTTATTGGGTAAAAGTATGGTACTTATATTATCATTGGGTTAGAATTTGGAAAGCTTATTATATTGGAATGCGAATCAGCAATCATAATTTATAGCGAGATACTCTTACTGCTGCTGTTCCTCTTTTTTCAAGTGCTGCCAAATCTAATTATGCAACCACCATTGCACTTGACTGTGCTACTGTGATAAGCTGAAGAGTCTATCCAAAGTACCACATCTACATTCATCTGAAAGGCAGAATTAACCCTAATTAAAATTGAAAAACAAGCCACTAAATTTTGATTATTAATCAAAAAAAAAATAAGTAAAATAATAAAAGTTACCCATCCACGAAAAAAAATAATAAAATTATTTATTTATTATTAATTAATTCAATAATTAACAATAGAAATAGATAATATAATTATTGTAGAAAAAAAATCAGTTTAATCATGCAATCTGATAGGATCCTGAACAATTCTAATATAGATTATAGGAGATAATATATCATCACCTTAGTAAATATTAATTGATTAGATTTTAAAATTATGATAAAATCATAGTTTTTATTTGCTTAATTTTATTTGAATTTTAAAATAATAATATATTGAGATTACTTATTTTTAATATATTTTTGACCGGTTCTTTCCTTTTTTAGAAATATTTAATTTAATAATTTTGGTCATATAAAATAGTCATACATTATAATCTATAAAAAAGGTTATGAAACCCAATATTTCTAAAAAATATTTTCTATATAAAATTTTTTTTCTGAAGATACCAAGTATCCTCTAAATCCCCTTCTTAATCTTTTTTTTTATCATCTTTTTAAATTTTCATTTTATTATTATCTTATTTATTTATTTTTACCTATAAATTCATGCAATATATAAAGTTTTTATTTATTAAAAAAATTTTTTTATTATAGTCAGATGTTCAGAATGCATATTTAATTATAATTTTAAAAGTTAGAAGCCAAAATTACGTACAGATTATAGTAAAAAGTGTTACATACAAACATTAGTAATTTTTTTTGATTAAATATTACCTATATTAGTATTGTTTAAGGTCTTAACCTGATTGTATCATCATAGTAGATCCAAATCTTTTTTTTTCAAATATATTTAAATAACCTTTATTCCTTAAGGTAAAATTTCTTATTTCTATCTTATCTTCTACTTTTTAATGTAAGCATTAGTGTTAATATTAGTATTAGTATAAAGTATAATCTAAATCCCTTTGTAAATAGCCAAATCCTTTAGTTTTGATGACATGTTTCAATAGATTTGATTCTAATGTTATTATAAATTCTGGGTTTTACCTGACAACCTTATCTTTATTTATATAATTATTTTAAATAAATTTTTTTAAAATTATTAAAATCCAAACGATAATTTAGTATCACTAATTATGAAGGTAAACTTAATGAAAGAAAATTCATATTAAGGTATAAGCCTAAAAAAGAAATAAATATATAGATCAAAATATTAATATAATAAAAAAAAATTTTTTCTTTTTATGAAGTTTAAAAAATTTCATGTTAGTATATTAAAGTAGAAATCAAAAAACTATTATATTTGATAAAAATTTTCTAATAATATGTAACAATTCAATGGTTTAACAGTCAGTAAATTAATCGATTAAGATCAATTAGTTAAGAGGCTTTTGATAACTATAGACTGACTCTACTTTGAATGGAACATTTACTCAAAAACCCTTCAATTTTTCAATTATAATTTTAAAATTTTTTTTTAAAAAAAGTTGAGAAGACAATCGACAAGCATATTTAATTATACAAATTAATGTATGCTAATATACTAATAATAGCAAAATATAGATAGTTCATGATAAATGTGATATGATTATAGTAAGATTAGAAATTAAATCTTACAGTAATATAACATTACTATAGATAGTTTTCTTTTGATTAGAAGTTTACACTTCACAAGTTCAACAATGAATTCTATTCAATTATAAATCAAATTAAATTTTTATAGGAAATAATTATGAGAAAAATTTAAATATTAAAATTAGATTATTATTAAGTTATATAATTACTACTATTATATTCAATAACATTTTCAGGTAAAGTATATTCTTCATTAATATATCTAAGAGAATGATCTTTTCTTTTTATATTTCATCTATAAATAAAAATCCACACGTTATAATTATAACTATATCCAAAGATCCTCCAATTGATGCAATAGCAATTTTCATTGTATCCAATTCATTATTAGAGTTATTTTTAACAATAATAATTGGCGATAATTGTGATGTTGATGATGGGTCAGAATTTGTTACATTTGCATTTGTAATTTCAAATGAATTAACCCACGTATAGTTCCTAATATCCATGATATAAATATTAGGATTATTGGATAGTAATGAAGCAGAATTTGGTTGTATAATATTTCCTATTAAAATACATTAAAATAAATTTAAAGTTTGAATTATTTTAAAAAAGCAATGTAAAAAAAGATTTACTTGCCAAAAGTCACAATCATATAATTTCCAACCAGATTAGCTGTATGGGTTGCAAGTGATAAAACCTGAATAATATTTGAATTAACTTGCAGTATAATAAACTCAAATTGTTCTCTTTTCATATTTAAAACAAACAAATTGGAAACAACTTGAACATCTCTAAGAACATCTATATTATAGGTACCTCTCATAAATAATGATTTTATCATCTGGAACTATTTAATAAATTAAAAAATATAAAGTGCAAATAAATAAAAATATTAAAATATTAAATAAAGCATAAAACATAATTATATACCTAAGACCACCGTATGATGATAATAATTTTGAATTATATTTAAAGATTTCGCTATTTATAATATATTAAAACTATAAGTTTTAAACTCTATTTATTAAATTTGATAATATTTATACATACGTTCATTTTACAAAGTTAAGGTCTTTATATCAAAAAGACTAATACTTTTAATATCAACTGTATGTACAGTACAGTATCTTCACTGATTTCTAAACTATTAATATAAATGATAACTCTATTAGATAATAGTGTTGTAGTATAAGAAAATCGTGCATTAGGTTGATTAACTGCAATTATTTTTCATGATAATTCAGCTGTATTTAAGATGATCATATTATTATAATATGTTATCATTTCTAAACCTAAATTTTCATCAGCATATCTACTATAAATATATATTTTTCTGATATTATCAATTATATCTTTAATACTTCTTTATCTTTCAGATGGTGTCCCTTCAATATTAAATATATTCCACGATAAGGAATTTAAATTAAATGAATGATAAAAGTATATTGTTTCAGATCATTACGCATTATTCCACTAAATAAATAAATATTTTATTCCTTATTATTCAATAAAGCAGTTTTCCAGCAACTTCTGAATGGTATTTTAGCATTTTGTGTAAGAGAAACCCATGATGAAGCAGTTAAATTAAATGACTAAAATAAATCGAGATAAAACACTTGATTTGTGTAAGATTTAGCATTATCAATATATCTGCCAAAAAAATACAGCTTATCTTTAACTAAGATAGTATAATAAGCTAGTCATCCTTCAGGAGTAAATAACTCAACTTTAAATAATAAATAACTTAACATAAACATGTAAAGTAATTTATATTTTTTATACGTTGTTAACGTTACTCTTTTCGTCGAATAAGTTAACTATGATTTGAAGTCAGGGAGGCAATAGCTATGACTTAAATCCAATCAACTTGATACGCTGTTTATTAGAGAGTTTATTTAGTTAACAAGAATAAAATTATAAGTTTTATGTTTATAAAGTGTTAAGAATGTTTATTATTGTTATTAAATGTATATTGAATACAATATTGAAAACTTGTTGAAATCTCTCCTTTTTCTAGGACATTTTCATATTCTTTATATAAGAAAATTACAATTAAAGAAAATCTATGATATTTATAATACTATTGATAATAATAACAGAGCTAACAGATATGTTAATTATATTAGATATGATATAAATAATAATAATGATAAATATAATAATAATGATAATAATAACAGAAATGATATAAATTATAAATATGACCTATTTGATAGATCTGTCCTATTTGGCAGATCTGACATATTTGGCATATATGTCATATTCGACAGGTCTATCAGTTTCTGCCAGTTTCAACGTGATTTTAGATGATTAGCAAAATTTTGTATTATATTATTATGTTTCTTTTGATAACTACTGTATATTTAATTAGAGAATTCTATTATTTTAAAAAAGCTTATTTGAAAGTTATCTTCCTTTGACTTTCTGAAATTAAGAAAAGGAAAAGTTTTTATAGAGAATCTACATAAGAGATAAAGGCTTCTGAACTTTTTTAATCTGTATTTAAAATTTTTAAAGCTGAGAAATAAAATAAAAACGCATATTATAAACTAATATTACTTATTATAACTTTAAAAAGAAGTTAAAAAAATGACTAGTCTGTTATAAAAAATGAATGTGAAGTATAATGTCTATAAGAAAGTTTATAATGATATTTGAAATTAATTTTCAAGAAAAGTTTTTAAAAATACATTTTAAAAGAAAGCAGAAAAGTTTATAACTTTTTTTTGTTTTAATAATAATAATATTTAATAGATAATATATATATAACGAATTAAATCATTTACAGCCAATTCTATTTTAAACTTAAATAAGAATAATATTAGATATATTATTTTATAGGTTAAAAGTAATACTAGACAAATAAAGATGGTCCCCATAATTATTTTCAAATTTCAATTGAGTTGCAACTTAATTGTGCCATAAGGAAATTTAATTGTGCCACAAGTTGCAACTCAATTGTGCTATTTTTTTTAATTGCAGTGATCATCTTTATATAAAATAATAGTAAAGTATAGTTATAATAATTTATCTCTTATTATATTGAGAATATATTTGTATTATATATTTGATTAAATTGTATTTCTAAAATTTTAATATATAGAATAAAAATTACAGATCAATAAAAATAATTAATTTATAATTTACTCTTTAAATACTAGAAGTTGATAAATATTTAAAATTAAATTAAATATATAAATAATTTTACTAGATCTCTTCTAAAATGAAAATAAAACTTCTTAAAATATCATATATTAGTTCTAATATATATTATTTTAATATATTATTTAGTAAAAATTTTGTCATAAAAATTATTATAGCAAATTATCTAACTATATTAAAAATATAAATAAAAAATACTAATAATTTGATTTTTTATAAGATTTTGAAATTTTCTTTGCATTAATATCCTGTATAATTAATATAAAATCTCTTATTAATTGCATTTGTAATATTATTTTAGAAATATTAAAATACTTAATATTTTATTTTTTTATTAATTAATAATTATAAATTCATATCTTAAAATTATAATATTACTTAACTAAAACATATTTCTTTTATATAATTATATAAAAAAAAATCAAATATAACTTAAATTTTCTTCATTTACAAATTTAAAAGAAAAATAAAATTTTATTTAAAATTTTAAGTATATGCAAAAAGATAGAATTTCAGATTGAGTAACCTTAAATAAAAATAATATTATTTTATAATATATTATTAATTAAAAAATTACTAATTTGTTTTTTTTTAATATATTTCAAAAAATTAATAATCTATCAGATAAATAACTATAATTATTATTTTATCTTAAAATCAAAAGAGTAAATTTAACAATATTTTTTTTTTATTTATATTTTACAAAAATTTAGATTTTAATTAGAAATTTACTTTATTAATAATACAAAATAATAATATTAATTTGATAAATTAAAAAATATTTTTTAGCTTACATGATTTTATATTCTTATAAACTTGTGATGATTGAAATAAAAATATAAAAAATCTTAACAAATAAATAGATTTTACTATAACAATTGAAAAATATATTTTTTATGATTTATAATATTTTTATAATTTAAAATTAAATTTATTATAAATTATATGAGTATTATAAAATATTCTACTCATAAAAATCAAGGATTTAATTTTCTTATATTATAATTATATTATAAAAATCTTAATTAATGATACTTTTTATATGAAACAATATTTTATGAAAAAAGATTAATAAGAAAATTTATATCATAATTGTAATATAATTAATTTGATAACTACTTTATATACATAGATCAATTTATAGAAATATTTTTTTGCTTAATATTATATTTTATTATAAATTCTATAATTATTGAAGAGAACTAAAAAAATAGATTAATATTATAATTAAAAAATAAAATAAGTATAAATCTAAGATTTTTATTTCTTTTTTATTTTATAATTTTATATTTTACAATAATTAAGTATCATTTTTTTTATTATAAATGTATTTAGTTTTAGTACTTTTTACTATATCAATAATTACTATAATCATCTATTACTTTTATATATAAAGATAATATAATAATATTCATATATTTTTTATAATACAAATTATATATAAAATTTACTTTATAATTTATAAAAAAATATAGTTGTAAAAAACCACTAAATGTAAATAAATTAAATAATCTATTAATATAAATAAATCAAATAAATTAATAGGTTATTATATGTGAATAAATTAAATAATCACCAAACATAAATAAATTAAATATAAAAAGCTTTTATAACTAGATAAAATTTATATTTTATTAAATAAAAAATAAAGTTATAGTTTACGCTAAGAAAATAAAATAAATTTATTGTTAATTTAGCATTAGTATAGTTAATTATTAGATAAAAGTAAGTAAAAAATGAATAACTAAAATAAGAAGATATGTTTTAAAATTAATTCTAACTAAAAAGTATATTACCTTAAAGCTGCTAAAAAGAAATTATATAATTGGATTATTGAATAATGAAAGCAAAATTTAGCTGTAATATATATAATAGATATCCTTCTCTATTTTTATTCTCATTTCTATATTCTAGGTGTGATGCTGTAGATAAAGACTTCTATCATATTTGAACTTGCTCTATGATTAATTATGAAATGTAATTGCTTATCTTACAAGTAAAAGATTTTTTTAAATTCATTACCAATGCACAAATTAGCGATATTAAAAGACTTAATTAATAGAGTTTATCAACTTTTGCTTCCTTTCTTATTCTCATTAAAGGAATTATTTTTATCAACCTTTTTAAATTTATTCATGATCATATTTTATATATGCCTATAACTTTAGCTACCTGTTCCTTCTTCATGCAATTTATTTTTAAAAAAATCCATAGGTTTTAGATCGAAGGATATATCATTCAATCAAACTTTAAAAAAGCTGTAAATATCACCATCAATCGAAAAAATAAAAACTTTGTTTCTTCTGACTTTGATCTCCTATATACGATTTTTTACAATAATAACAACCCTGATCCAATTTCTATTATGATACAACTTGGATCCCATTGGATGAATTTTTAGTTTAGTAGTAACTAAGCTCTTTTCTGCTCTTTTTTATTCTATTTGCTCAAAAATAATATTTTTAACTTAGATTAGAATTGATTCAGAGGAGTGTAGGGTCAGTCTTCTTTAAATTAGTTTTTTTTTTTTTATGAGATTTTTATTTTTTCTTCTTGATTTATATTTTAATTTTTTATTATACTTTTATCATAATAAAGATTATGTGACTTTAAAAAAAAAGCTATTATATATATAACTATAAAAATTATCATATTTAATATTTTAAAACTTAAAATAATTGCATTTTATAGTAATTCTACAGAAAATTTTAAGACATTATTTTATTAGTTAACTTTATTTATAAAAAGAAATAAATTATCTTATACTGATATACAAAGATCTTTTAAAAATTATCAAAGCAGATTGAAGAATTATTGAAACAATATTTACAATTTATCATCTATTTTAGAATTAAAAAGTCTTTCAAATATTATAATATTTTTTAATATAAATAAGATTTCATTTAGTTTGACATATTAGAAAATTTTATTATTAATGCAAAGTATAA
This sequence comes from Funneliformis caledonium, assembly GCA_910591825.1. Taxonomy (NCBI): domain Eukaryota; kingdom Fungi; phylum Glomeromycota; class Glomeromycetes; order Glomerales; family Glomeraceae; genus Funneliformis; species Funneliformis caledonium. The sequence continues at coordinate 1,934 of CAJVPQ010004049.1, read as the reverse complement.
TAAATAATTTATATCTATAAAATAAGTAACAAAAAAATTAATTCATCATTATTTTAACTTATATTATAAATAAATTTCATTTTTATTGCTTTTAATTTATTTAAAAATTTATGATATTCTTTATTATTTTGATAATTAAAGATTATATTATTAAACAGAAAAAAGCTATTTTTTATCAGTATTTTCAAAAGAAAATGAATTTTATATGGTAAATAAATTTTGATAGTATTATTATAGTGCTGGAAGTCTTAACTCAACAATGTTTCAAAATTTTTTATGGATTTATATCATGTAATTAGTAATTGACCAATGAAAAATGAGATATTAATCTTTTTTTTTTATGTATCATTTTAAAATTACAATAATTTGGACTAATATTATGATTAATTACTATAATTCCAGCTTGAATTATCATAAATTTCAATTAATAATATATGTTTTAAATTCAAAAAGATCATATAAAAATTATCTAATTTTAAATGCCTATAACTTTTTATATAGAACTTATTTTGAAAAACTGACTGGTAATTTAATAAAACTTATCTCAAAGAATAAAGTTACCAGTTTATTTTTTCTAAATTTTATTTTTTTTAAAGAGTTGAAAGATTTTTAAGTGTTACATTTATATTGTTAAGTATAGACTTCCTGCATCATATTTAATTCTAAAAAAATAAATAGATGAATTTGAATAAAATAAAAAATTACTTTAATTATCTTATTAATAAAATTAATAAATCTAAGCTTCTAAAAATAATAATCTATAATTCTTTAAAAGTATTTAAAAGAGTCTGTAAAAGAGAAATTTTGTAAAAAATAAATTTAATTTAGTAATGATTTTAGATGATTGACAAGTATTTGTCAATCCTTTAATATAGTAATTAATAAACTTTTTAAAGATAACTTACATAAAATATGATATCTATTGATAACAAGTAATAATATAAAAAGACTATATCTAAAAACCTGCAATATATTAGATTAAGTAAAAATTACAGCTAAGTAAAATATGTATAGAAAAATATTTCAAATAAAATAATTATTAGATTTTTTTAAAATATATAAAATATCAAATCCTTTAGATAAATTAGAAAATAGTAGTTTGATAAATTAAAGAAAATGAGAAATTTATGATTGAGATATATAGGAAGTTAGTTAATATATTAAGATTATAAGTTAAGTAATTCTAAATTGAATTTATTTCTAATACATATTCTTTTTATATTAATTGCAATTTTTTATTTTTTATAGATTTGAAATGATTATCTTAGAAGATGATTTTTTTTTTAAATTGAATTAAATATTTTTATATATAATAATAAGTTTATTGAGTTATAAAAATGTTTTTATATATTGTAAATATTACTTTTTTTTTAAAATAAGTTAACACTTAAATTTAATCAACTTAATATAATATTAGTTAGAAAATTTATTTGGTTAACAAGAATAAAATTATAAGTTTTTATATTTATAAAATATTATTAATATTTATTATTATTATTCAATATATATTATATTTAATAATTTAATCCTATAATCATATCTTTTCCTCAAAACATTTTTTATATTTTATTTATAATAAAAAAGATTAATAACAATAATAATTAACATTTAGAATACTATTAATAACAATAATAAAACTAATATATCTACTAATAATTATAAAGATAATAATAATAATATATTTAATATAAATAATAATAATAAAAATAAGGATTAATTTAATTGTAACAACATGTTACATTTAATATATGTAACAACCTTAAAAATAAGATCAGATAAGATCGGATAAGATCAGATTTATTAAATAAAAAATTTTTTTAATATTAGGTTTTTTAGGTTTATCTGATTATAGATAAATTTCTATAAAATACTAGTAATGTTAGTAAAATTTCAACTTTTCTTTAATGCTAATTAACATTATTAACAATCATTGC
>CAJVPQ010004048.1:0-10017 GCA_910591825.1 Funneliformis caledonium | reverse complement strand
TAGCATTTGTAGTTAATGAGTTATAAGCTTTTAAAGTTAAATAATTAGGACTTGCGTTTCTTTTGTGGGCCACTGTAAATTAATTATAAATTTAAATTAATTATATATAATATTAAATTTATTTTAATATTTTAAGCAGAAAAAGTATTAAGTTTAGCACAGATTTGTGCAAGTATGCAATGACAATAACAGCTTCGTGAATTGGATTTTTATGCACAACGATATCAAAAAAAATATAGCAAATCTTGCTATTTCTGAATCAGATAATACAGAAAATATAGATCATGAAAATTTTTTCTTTCTGATAATGAAGATACTGATATTAATAATGAGATAAATGAGAAAAATAATGAAGATACAAATTTTATTAATAATACACATATACAATCAATAACTTCTATTAATGAGTGGAAAAATATGATAGCAAATTAGGCAGAAATGATTGAAAGTGAATTGCAAGATCAAGATATTGAAATAACAGATTTAATTGATACTTATGATATTTCAGTTGATAATATTGAACAATTGCAACATCCTGCAATTGATTTACAAGCAAAATGGCAATTAAAAGATATTTTTGTAGAAAGTTTAGAATTACCAAATTATTTAGAAGATTTTATTATAGGTAAAAATTAATAGCAATTTTTTAGCTGTATTGGAATTTTTTAAATAAAAAATAATTTTAAACAATAAAAATTTATAAATTATCACTTAAATAATAACATGAGTAAAATTTATTATAATGCAATTAATTATAATTAATTAAAATTTATTTTTAATTGGTTAATAATAACAGTTAGAATTGGATCAAGTCCAATCGTCCAATTGTTTAAATGGACTTATTGGTATTAGTACAATAAATCCAATATCTAATTGGTCCAATTGTCCAATTATCCAATTGCTAACACTGTGCAAAAAGACTGTCATTGTGGATGCTTAGCCAAACTTCCAAAGGAAAGCTTTGCTGAACTGAGAAAATCCTTTCAAGCTCTCTCTAAACCAGAATAAGATGCATTTCTTATGGCATAAATTAAAGCAATGAATGGTGGAAAAATAACTGCCAGCTGACGTCTTAAAAAAAACGTGTACTAATAAGTGAACTTTTTATTATTGAGATCGCAATATACCGCTTTATCAGAAAAGTATCTCAATATATTAGGAATTGATCGCACACACTTCGAAAACGTCAGAAATTACCTAGCGATGAATGGTATAATATTGCGCGTTCATGGCAATGTAAAAAAGGTACCGCGATGGAAAACCAAAATAACCATTGATATAACCATTGCTACCGCTGTGAAGAATTTTCTTGAAAATTATGCTGAAATCTATAGACTACCAAGTCCTGGTAAAAATGTCAATCGCATTACACAATCACTTACACTCTAAATCGGTCTAACGTAATTTTATTGCAGGTGTTGAAAATGATAACACATTGAAATTGTTAAAATATGATGCGTTTTGCAAGTTATGCCACTAATTAACACCTTATATTCAAATTATAAGTCTAAGAACAGATTTATGTGACACGTGCTAACATTTTTGGAATGGCTTACAATACAATGCTCGCAAGGAGGAAGAAGCAAGAGACTTATTAAAAAGGTACAAAGAATACCTAGTTAAAGCTAAATTAGAGAGAAACTATTACAATAAAAATATGAAATTAGCAGAAAAACATATAAAAATTAGTAAATAAGCATTTTACAACAAGAGGCAAAGCTGATTATTATAGCGTTAATACGACGGCTCATTACAGTTACGATTAAGCGCAAAATGTTCACGTATCCCATTCTGATCAACAAGTAAGTAAGACTTATTATCTCAGTCTGCGTAAAGTACATTTATTTGGTATTCAAGATGAAGCAGTATGCGAACAAATTAATTACGTTCTTAATGAAAATGAAATTATCAGTAAAGACCCTAATGGCACACTGAGCCTGGTATTTAATAGAATTAAGAAATTGAACAAAGGTGAAAAATATTTAAAGATTACTTGTGACAATACGGGAGGACAGAATAAAAATAATACCACTATTTAATTTTACTTATATTTAGTAATTTGTGGTTATTATGAAAGTATTGAATTAAATTTCATGGTACCTGGGCATACTAAATTTAAGTGTGATGGTAGTTTGGATTGATTAAGAAACTCTATAAAAAAATGATCGTAAATTGTGTGAATTATATTGTTGAGGTTGTGAAAAAATCGAGTATAGCGGGTTTAAATAAAGCTCAATGCTATGAAAACGGCAAAGGCTTTCAATATTTAGATCTTAATTCTGTGTTAGGAATTTTCTTTAAAAAATTGAGTGGTTTACAAAAATATCAACATTTTGTATTCGAAGCAGCGCGGCCTGGTATTGTCAAAGCTCAGCTGGTTATTCATGGTTCATATACTGAATTTAATTTGTTAAAAACCAGAAAAGAAAGTGTTACAGAAATTATCAAAGAAATTAAATCTTTTTCTATTTTAGCTCTAACTTCATTTCCTTTGGATTACAAAAGACAAGAATATCTTTATCATAATATTCGCCCATTTATTAGAGATGAATTCAAGAATATTACTTGTTTCAAACCAATCTATATAGATAATGAATAAAAATATTTCAGTCAACCGCAATTTTATTAATTTTATTACTTTATTAGTTTTTGTTTGTTTCTGTTAAATTTTTTATATTTAATTGATATTAATATTAAAATATAATATATTACATGATAAAAAAAAAGGAATTAAAATCATGACATTTAATAAAAATGATATAAATATAACAGACAAAGCAAAAGAATACTCCAATTATTATGAAGAAGTCCTTAAACCTGAAGAAAAGGCTATCTTTGATAGTAATCTTTTAAAACTAAATGGCATTTTGGATAAAACACTCCTTCAAGATACTGCTCAGTTATTAAACAATTGAAGAGAAGGTAAAGAAAAAGTAAAAGTTGAAAAGATGGGTTTAAGTTCAGCAAGACATACTTTATTAGTTGCAATTATAAAAGAGCAAAAAAGCAATTCTATTCCTTATCAAGTTGTTAATAATCTAAATGACAATAAACCTATTGACAAGGTTATCACTCAATTTGAAAATATTTTATTTAGTGAATCTGATCTTGAATTTGAAGCTGAAATTAAAGCTAAGCAAGATAAATTAGATGCAATTTTAGTTAATAAAGAAAAAAAAGATAAAGAAATTTCTGAATTTGAAATTAAAAACAATAAAATTCTTAACTCTGAATTTGAATTAAAAGCAGAGAATTATAAAAATGAAGTGCAACTTGCAATTGATAAACTTAAAAGAGATCTTAATTATGGAAACACAGCTGTAGTAGTGCCAACAGGTCAAAAAATTTAGATGAAATAATTGCTTTGACAAAGGTGACTGCTGACACTATCTTTAGATCAGATCATCCTAATTATATAATAGAAACTGGTTATAATAGTAATGGTAAACCTTTTACTCATCCATTAAATTTGGGTCATGATTTACCTCAACAATTTATCAAAATTTTCAAAGATTTTGATAAAGAAAAACTTTTTAAGATTATTAAAAGAAATTTTTCTTCCATTGGTGAAGCAGAAAGACTTAAAAGAATCTTTGAAAGGATGTTGAGTTGAACTTTTAGAAGGAGTTGAAGTTTTCCAATAGTAAATCCAAAAAAAGGAAGAGCAGTAAGAAATAGATTTGAAAAAAAACAACTGACTTTTAATGAGGCTGATTTTAGAAAAAAAACAGATGATTATGTGTTTGTTAGTGATATTTTTTATTTTATAAATTCTTTTTTTTCTCAAGAAACTGATTTTTCTACTAGCAAGTACCTTCAAGTTGGTGGCACTGATTGTTTACCTTTTAAAAGTAATAAAAGTTTAGACCAAAGTTATAACGTCCTTTGGATGGATGCAGATTCTAGTATTAAAAATAGTAGTTATCTTATTGTTAGTATATTTGAAATTCCTCTTCATTCTGAAAAAATCAGTTTGAGTTGAGAAAAAGGAGGACTACCAAAGTTTTTTTGGCAGGTCTATAACGACTCAGATTGAGTTCGATTTACGACACGTGATGAAGCTTTAGATAAAAATGGAAACCTTGTACCAACTGAATTCTGGAAAGATAGTATTTCTGTTTTTGAAAGAGATAAGTTGATTTATTATCAGAAATGCCATTGTACAGTTGACATAATGGCAAAGCACTATTTAGAACATGCTATTGAATTAATTCAAAATGATATTAGTGATTTTGAAGAATATAGGTTTGAATGAGAACCAGTTATTTTGAGTATAGCACAAGCAGCGATAAAAACCTGATTTCCTTTAATTGAAGCAGCAAAAGGAACAAATTATGATACATTGTTGGCTGAGAACAAGAGCAAGGAAGGTCAGTGATTAGTGCTAGCGAGCCTTATTAAATATTCAGAAGTTTCTATTACTAACGATATAATAAAGGATTATGATAAACTTAAAGTTAATGCTCAAGCAAGAATAGATAATATTGCTTCTGTGCAGGCTGGATTAGGCAAATTGTTAACAGAGCGTTCTTCAATTAGTTCCTAAGAGTTAAAAACTAGTCAGGAATTAGAAGCAGCAAAAAATCAAAAGAAGATGCTAAAAAAAACTGCGTGAATGGTTTAATAACTCAGTTTAATTTTCTTCATGCTAAAACTAACCAGATTTATAAAGAAAATTTATTTTTACGTAGCATTTTGGGTTTAATTGAAAAATGAAAAGATTTATTAGATCCTGCTACTGTTTTTGATATTACTAATTATCGTCAAGAATTACAGGATTTTGATAACAAAATCCAAGGCGAACTAGGTGGTTATAATAAATGAATGAGTTTAGGTAGTGATTTTATTAACCGGTTAGATAATTGAAAAAATAGTGATGGCAAATATCACAATGAAATAGCCACCAAAGACTATCTAAGACCATTGTCGATGCTTTAGAATCAGTGCAATCTAAACGAGTACTTGATCTCGTTGAAGACAATAAATTAAGAGAAATTAAAAAATATTTAAGTGAAGAGCAAAAGCAACCTAAAATATTACTTACTTGCAGTGGACTTAAAGGAGTCTTAGGAGTAAAAACTAACATTTTTAGGGACTTAGTCAATAAATGAGAAGATTATCCTATTGCTGATGAATTTAAAGAGAGTTCTAGCAAGTTTGAAGCCAAGATTAAAGCAATCACTGACAGAGTTAATGCTCCAAGTAGTAAGATTAATAAAGCTGGATTGGTTAAATACTGTAAAGAAACACTTGCTAAAAAACCTGATATTACAGATGTTCCTAATGACGATGATGTTCAGCAAACTTGATTAGATTTATTCCTTACTTAGGATCCGGAAGTAGTAGTGGAAACTACTGCTTTACACGAAATAAAAGTGGATAGTAATCTTAAAGCTGGAATCCTGCAAAAGATGAAAGATTATAAAGATGGCAAAGATAATTTAATCTTATTAGATCGAACTGTTTATGGAGATAGTCAAGAGTTTAGTGAAGAAGGAATAGTTAAGTTCTATACAGAAGAGTTAGGAGGTCAAGATCATGCTACTAAGAAATATCAACAGCCTTTCAAAGATAATATCCATGAACCACCTTTCTGAAGATGGAATAATCCAGGAGCAATCTTTACTGTTTTAGGAATAGCCTTATTAATCAGAGGTATTACTTGATTAGTTATTCGTTGAAAATAAGTAATTGCTTGATGAAACAAACCAGCTGACCTGGAAGAAGATGAATTTGATAGGGACGAAGATGAATGATAGATAAAGTTGCTGGAAACACAAAAAAAGTGTTCTAATAATGATTTAATTGTTTATTCTGCCAGTCTTCTTTTCTTTCTTGATTCATTATGTGTTGGCGTTAACATTCGTTTATTAGTTATTATTTTTCATTCTTCTTGATAAATTTCATAAGTGATTTTTTCTTGATCTAGATATTGCTGGAGAGTTTGGGTATCATTGATTTTAAAAATGTATGGAGCAATTTTTTCTCCTTGCTTTTTTTTTAAAATGCTTCAAATAGTGCTGTAATTCTTGGGTTCCATGGTGGATTTAATGTAAATTAGTTTCATATATTTTATTTTTATATAGGGGTAGACCTATATTACTCACATTATGGTTTATATTCATCACATTTCAGTATGATAAAGTGAACATTAAAATTAATAAGTCCATAACTAATGAATGAGCACCAAATTACTTTCAAAACGTCATCAGTCAAATTAGTTAACTTTCAGCTACACCAGCCTCTTATTTAAGAATGTTCACTTTGTCTGGTTTTGTTGTAGTCTGCCCCATATTATATAAAATAATAAAAATTCACTCTGAATATTTTAACCATTTCACATTAGAATTTATTTCAATGATAAATAAAGTTAATGCAATAATTGTTCTTTTAATTAATATATCAAAAAACAAATTTCTTTATTATATATATAGTCTTTTTAATAATCCACCACATCAAATAGACATCTAAAAAAAAAAAAAAAAAAAAATAACGTAAAAAGTAAGGATTTGCCTACCGATTCAATTTCCATCTTTGGTAAAATAATCAGCGTTACGGATGAAATGAATTTCACTTGATTCGCAATCTTTTGTTCTTTCACAATGTCTGACCCAACTTGGCGAAATGCAATAAACAACAACCCGATACAACAAAGTATTCGTCAATTTCTTAACAAATTTCCATTGAAAACGTACCGAACTCTACATAGACCACGAGAACTTGATTGCTCAAAGTTATATATATGGGGATCAACGAAAACTTCTTTAGACCAGGAATGTGTAAAGTGGCAGGTAAACATTGAACATATTACTGTCTCTGAAAATATTTATTTTGATTGAGTAATTCCGTTTGATTAGAACTAATTTTATTATTATTTTAGGTTTATTTGAAATTTAGTAAATATGATTTCGAAAACGAGACTTCTAATGAACCGTTAATGTCTCCCTCGGGTATTTTTAATTCTTTAATTCTTATAATTAGCTTTTAATTTATTTATTACTTACTCTAATTACATATAATTGCATAAAATGTATAGGAAAACTTCCATTCTTAGTATTAACCACTGGTGAGAATCTTGTGAATGATGCCATAGAGAGATATATCTCTGATAGGGTTAGTAATTAATATCAATGTATTGATGATTGATTTGATAATTATTTGTATTGAAATTTATTTCAAGTATAGTATTCTGCAAATTTTGGAAGTTTAAGTAATGAACAACAAGCAGATTCACAAGCGTATATTGCATTGGCAGATACAAAGTTACGAAATGCCTTGGTAAATAGTTTTTTAATATAAATAATAATAATAATAATAATGGCAATTATGAAATATTTGTTCTCATCTCGACCTTATAAATTTCGAGGTCTAAATATTAAGGTTAATGATCATACTTTTAATAGCTTGCGCGTCCCTAATTAAGTTGATTTAATGCTCGACTGGTTACAATTCTGAGAACAAGTTTTTATATTTGCTACGTTTTTTTTTGCATTATATTTAATTTAATTTGTTAATTTTATTTCTTTTATTTAGCTTTATAACCTTTGGTGTGAACCCGCAAATAATTTTATAGCACATAAAATTTATGTTAGTCATTATTCGAATCCATTAGATAAGATACTGTTTCATCAGAATAAAAATCTAGCAATCAAGGAATTATTAACAAGAAAGCCAGTGTTAAATGGTGAAGAAGTCAGTAATCGTATTTCTTTAACTAAAATCTTTCCCTTGGAGAATATGCTAATAGTTTCATTATCTATTTTAATAGATATATCAAGAAGCAGCTGAAGCATTACAATCAATTTCAGTTGCTTTGGGAGATAAAGATTTCTTTTTTGGAAGGTATTTAAAAAGGAATGAGTTAAAATGTTTTAAATAAATCCTTAGGTTTTAATCATTGTTTTATTTTGCTTTTAGTTTGCCTACCTTTATTGATGCAATTATTTTTTCATATACTCATGTAATGTTGGCTATCAAAACTAAAGAACTTACAGAGTTGGTGCAAAAACATTCGAATCTTATCAAATTTTATAAAAGAATAAATAATGATTATTTTTCATTAGAATTTTAATTATTATATTATAGTTATATATTTTACAAATAAAGCTATATTATATTCGGATAAATTTCAATTAACTAAATTAACTTATTATATGGGGCAGACTGCAACAAAACCAGACAAAGTGAACATTTGACTATGTGACATAAATGAGAGGCTGATTGTGACATGGCTGTAAAATTGACCAGTGACTGATGATGTTTGGAAAAGTAATAATGGTGCTCATTCATAACTTATAGACTTGTTAATTTTAACGTTCCTTTTATCATACCAGAATGTGATGAATATAGACCATAACAGGATTAATATAGGATTATCTCTATATAAAAAATATTAATATGAAACTAATTTACATTAAATCCACGATGGAACCCAAGAATTACAGCACCATTAGAAGCATTCTAAAAAAATCTCAAGGAGAAAAAATTGCTCCTCATGTTTTTAAAATCAATGATACCCAAACTCTCCAGCAATATCTAGATCAAGAAAAAATTACTTATGAAATTTACCAAGAAGAACGAAAATCATAACTACTAAACGAGCATTAACACCGAGACCAACACATGATGAACCAAAAAAGAAGCGAAAACTTGAAGAAACGTAAGGAAAATAAATTTAACGTAAAAGCTTCTCGCCAATGCCTCCACTGATTGAACGACTTGTCAACGGCAGTTTGTTCCTTATTGATAAAGACTGCTCGAGCGCATTCGTTGAGCGTTGATCATATTTTGTCAATTGCAATCAAAAAAGTCAAACATGTAAAAATAATTCAATTTTTGTAAGCGACTAGTGCTGATAATAAATCGATTATTCATGATATTTAAATAGACGAAAAGCGTGTTTCTGCGCATCAATTATCTGCATACAATGGACAATCGCAGCAATTGTACGTAATACTTACGTCATTGATTAAGCCCTGATCAGCGTTAGTATATTACGGTATTAGATCAATCGCGCGCAACACATCTCTCTCTAACTAAACGAAAAAAAGAAATGGCAAGTATTGAAGAAATCAGACAAGAGTTGGCGAAGGCTGAGAAGCAGCAGCAGAAGGTGAAGAAAGCGGTGAAGGAGTTTAAGGAAGACGAGAACGAAGGGAAGTGGTTGACAGAGTTAAAGGGGAAGCTGCAGAGAAAAGAAGGACTTGACGAGGTGGAGAAGCGGGCATGGGAGGATCTTATAGAGAAGGAGAAGCATCTGGAGATAGAGGTTAGCAATTGTAGGCGGCAGGTGGAGTTGTTGCAGGATAGGTTTACTGCACATACCCAGCCAGGTAATGACTTTGTGACTCGGGCATTGGGGACATAGAGTGTGTACGCAGGATAGAGGAAGGAAAGTCAATTTGAAATTTGTCACGCTGCTTATGTTGAATCACATAACCTAATTTATTGTCCCTTTCGTATTTCAAGTTTCTCATTTTAAGGACTCTCACCCTCGCGTTCAGCTTCTGTGATGGGTTCTACCATCAAGAAACATCCAAACTATCTAACTCTCGAAAATTGTGAGTTTTTGGATGAGCTCACATCTGAAGAAATACGCATCATTAAAAAAAAATATGCCCATATTAATAAGAATTCACCAAACCGTAATAACGATTGGAAAAGGGAAACCCAAGATGTGCACCCTTGGGTTCAGGAGGTTTACAAATCTTTGGCGGAAATATGGTAGCATCTATGCAGATTATTACCTCACATACCCGTTGTATAAGGATTTATACACTAAAACAGAAATCGATTGGATAAGATGCTACGCATTTGAAGACAAATTGAGATTGTCAGAGTCCGCCCTAAATGAAGCAATGGTTCAATGTCACAGATACTCCAAGTATTTCTTCAGAGCGGGAGAGAATAGTACACATACAGTGGCAATCATAAATAATGTAACAAAAAAATAAAATCCTTTAAATTTAAATATTTCTTTCAATTCTAGAGATATCCCACCCTCTTTAATAAAATTTT
>CAJVPQ010004047.1:0-10018 GCA_910591825.1 Funneliformis caledonium | reverse complement strand
GATTAATCTGAAATTTTCAGTTCAGTTCAGATTTTTTTCAGTTCAGATTAGATTTATAATCCGAAAAAAATCTGAACTGAATTGAAAATTTTCAGATTGAATTTTTTGCAATTCAAAACTGAATTGAAGTTGATCTGAACTGAAAATTTTTAGATTAATCTGAACTGTTCAGAGCTTTATTAATAGATGATGATGAATCTGAAGATTTATCAAAGTAAATATCATTTAATTCTTAAGTTGCAAATCAATTCAAAATAGCACTTGAAATATTCATGAAAAATTAATAAAAAAAATCACTATATTTTATCAATTTCAAAAATAAATAAGCATATATAATTAATTAATTATTATTAATATACTTAGTTCATGTTTAAAATCATATTAAATTTAATAATAAAATTGGACCAATCAAAATTAATAATTTTAATAACAATTAGGAAATAATCAACATAAAATTGACCAATCATACAAATGTCTATCATGCTCCTTAGCATTATTTCAATAAATCATTTATAGATTAAAAATATTAATATTTTTAAAGTATTGTAACTTTATATAATTTTTAATTATCAAAGGTTTTAACTTATGTGATCTATTTGAATTTATATATAAAGTAATAGAGAAATGCTTTTTATTCTTACATTCTATAAGGCATTATATAGTTAGTAAATAATCTGATTTTAATTAATAAAAAGAAGAAGATAATTAGCATATTTTATTTTGTCAATTTTAAGCATTATTCCTATTTTAAATAAAAATGACCTAAAAAACAAAAATAAATACTACTTTAAACTTAAAATATATTTATTTAAAAACTTAAAATTAAGATTTTATTTATATTAATATATGTATATTTATTTTAAAAAATCTATTTATCTAACACATTAGTTGAATATTTATTAGCTAAATCACTATCTATATTTAATATTTTCTTTTTATTATTATTATTTTTTTAGTTTCATTTTGCCTAAACAAATTATCTTCTGATTCATCATTTGCATTACTAATACTACATTTTTTAAATAATTTTATAATCATTTTTCTTAGAATTTCTGCTTAGACTTTAAGAATCCACTTATAATAATATTATAATCAGATTTTTTTAAATTTTCACCTATATTATAGGTAAACTGATTTGATTTATCTAAGCATTCTATTTTTTATGAAGTCTATCTTTAAATAGCTTATTAAGATAAACATCAAGTGACTAAATAATAGAGATAAGACCATTAGGAATAATTAGTCTAGAGTGAAGCGAAGGACTATATATGTTTTACTTCTTTAGTTATACATATATCTATCTGTTTACCTGCTTGAAATATGAGAAGCTAATCTATAATAATCTATGATTAGTTCATTTTATTATACAGCATATATGCTTCTTATTTTATCTAACAATAACAATAATAATAACAATAATAATTTTCATTCTGTTTTAATTTTTTTAATTATAAACAAACTACAATTGCAAAAAAAATTATAAATTATAAAACATATAAAATACGAATATACCTAAAAATGCAAATATATGAAATGTAAGTTTATCATAATATAATAAATAAAAAAATTTTAAGAACTACGCTAATTTGGCATTAAAGAAAGCAGTCACTCTTTCTCCTTCTTTCTTTCTTGTAATATACTGCTATTTTTGACATGTTCAAGTTTTTCAAAAGTAAATTACTTAAATATTATTAAGTGAATGTGCTCATAATAACATAATGAATAAGTGACTAATCACAAACTCTCTATTTTCGAGGTTTATTACAACTTTTTTTAATGTCAGTCTCTAGCTTTTATGCACTATAATAGTTTAGGCTAAATATATTAGTATTTAAACTTAAAGATACAGCCCATTTTTTCTATTCTAACTATATTTAATAAGCATTAATAGAACTACTTTGACTCCTTCTAAAGTTATTATTATAGATCCTTTATATGCCTCAAATTTGATTAATACTGTCACAGAAAGTGTAGGTGATCTCGTATTTTTGAATATTATATCTTATACAATTCCTATTAATTCATTGACTAGTTTTACTTCAGTTTATATATTCACTGTTAACATAATTCAGGAGCCTTTTACCAGTAGTAATTGAAGTTTGAGACCCTTTGTTACTTCTGAGCTAACATGTTTGGATTTCTATCCTCCTGTATAATTCGCAATAATTTTGACTACTAGCCAATTCAATTTTTTGAGCATTTCAATATTAGTTATATCAATGTCATCTCACTTTATAGATACAAATATGACGTCTGAGAATTAGTCCAGCTCGATTCTGTTAAATTTCTTTCAAATCTTGTGGTGAGTTATTTCCAATTATCCAGAATACTATTTTCTTCACATAATCTTAGAAGTATTTCTCTAAAGCATTTTTGTCATCAGAATCTTCTGATTGTCTTTGAATGATTTCAAATTTATATATTTTTTAAAATTGTTTATATGATGTTATATTATTATTTAATATAGTGTCTTACAATGCATTAACTGCATATATGGGTAAATTGAGCACTAGTAGAAGTTAACTGAAATCTCTAAATATTATAATAGATCTTTTGCCAAAAGGTATGTTTTTGTTTTTAGAAAATGCTTATCTTAACCATATATCAATCAATATAAGTATTTATTATCTGACTATACTTTTCTCATTAATAATAAAATAAATTATATTTTTTAATCTTTCTTGTAGTTGCTTCATCCTATCATCTTTTATATCGATATCCTTATCATTAAGAATTAGTATAAATAACTTTAAATATATCATCAATCTATTAATATTAAATGCTATGACTCCTATGAGTGTAATAACAAGTACTAGATTTTTAAATCTGATACCTGCCATTCTATGAAATCCCCTCTTATTGTCTTGATAAAATATGATTTACCAATACCTGCGATGCCCATAATCAAAATCCTTAATGGTTTGATCTGATTACACTTAAGTATATTATTGTAATATTTTTCTACTTGATCGAAAACCTTTTTTTAGTTTTTGTTTAAATTTTGATATTCTACTGACTCATTTTTCTCTTTATTATTATCATTTCTTGCATTACTTGAAACTTGTTTTACAAAATCTTCAATGGTTCTAGATCTGTAACAGAATAATATTTTTTTAGTTTATTAATCCAATCGTGATTTCTATTCATATCTCTGCTTTCTAGATTGAATAAATAATCAATACTTGAATTTAGTCTTATCTTAACAAGATACATCCAATAATATTAAAATACATCTGGTTCTTTATTTTCAAGCAGTTTACCTTCACTTTTGCTATCACTTAAATATTCTTTGTTATTCGCTAGATCTTTGATTAAATTGCTTAGATCTTTAGTGATTGTATCGATATATTGATCATAGATAGTTGACTATAGTAGGTTATTCTCATTTAGTTGAATGATACTTTAATATAGAATATGAAGTAATACCTTTATACTGCAAAAATTCTTTCATTGTATTTTATTACAAAGACCTGATAGTTGAGGTCATATTTGCAGTGATGTACATTTTTGATGTTCCAAAGATTTGTTGTCCCAGCTATATGTCCCAGCTATATGTTCCAATCTGTTTCACACTATGTTCCAAATATCCTATCTGTCCCATTTATGTTCCATCAGTGTCCCATCAATGTTCCATGACAACACTGCATATTTGTACAATATTCTCATTTATGCATTCTTTCTTATATCTATTCATATATTTGTATAATTGATATATTTTGAATAGTAAAAAATCTTCTAAATCTTCAGATCAATTTCAGTACTTTTCTAATTATGATCGATTTGTATATCTAATATTATTAATTATGGTAAGTTCTTCTCCGTTTAGTTCTCTACTTATATCTTGAACTTATCATAGACTTATCTCATTAAGATTTAATGAAATATACACTTGACTAGAGTGGTATAATGGTTTCCTGAGAAAAAGAAGACATGTTTTTTGTGCTAAAATATCTCGTTCTGAAATACTATTTAAAAGTAGTTTCTGTATTAGTGCAAGAGATAGTTCATCAGAATTACTGTTATCAAGGATCTGTTTGAATATCTCAGAAAATGACGCTGACTTAGGCTCAGCTTTACTTGCATATTTCAATATATACTGTAAGGCTACATGAATGCTTAGAACAGATTTTAGGTCTATATTCGCCTTTTAATCCTACAATTAAAGCCTATTATGTGAGTTTATGTATCATTTTAGACTATTTGTTCTTATTATTACATATGAAGATTTGATCGTTACATTCCATAGGATAACCAAATTAGCATAACATTTATTTGTTTTATTTAGTCTGAAAGCAATATGAAGGGTTACAACGTGTAAGGCATTGTAGTTTGTTAATTAATTCTATATAATCCTATATATCATTAATTAATTCATCACTCCTTTTTTTGATAAAGATGTTATCTAGGTATAGATGCATTGATTTTTGGATTGTTTGTGCAAACTAATGAGTCAATATAGTAAATCACATTCGTTATCAAGTTTTTGTTTTCTTTTAGTTGATTTCAGTCAATCATAGATGTGTTTCTCATCTTTCCTATGCTATGCATATATACACTTCCCTTATATTACTACTCAAATCTATACCACTAATCTTTTAGGTTTCAACATGATTTTAATACATCATGAAAAAAGGTTTTGAATTGTTTATTAAAGAACCACATAGCTATATGTGAATTATTAATTATGTTCTGTTAATGCTTTTTGGATGAGCTTGATTTATCATCAGAATATCTGTCTTCAGGCATTAATTTATGCAATTCAGGTCAATGAAAATTTGCTGCATTAAAGATGAAAAATAATAATTCTTGATGACCAATTTGTTTTATCATATCACTTAACTTGCTACGACTTACTATCCAAAATTATTGTGATTCACGTAACTCTTTTTTGTACTTCATTACTCTATCTGCTAATATTTTATCACTGTTAAAGACCATTTTTTGTATATTTGTAATATTTATCTAGCTATTACGTATATTTTGCTTAACAAATACTACTCCTTCTTATAAAGCTCTCTATCTCATCAACAAATTTAGAATAAAATACCTCTAACATGTATGTTAAGCAAATCTTCTATCTTTATATCAAATAAGATACTTAAATATTTCATAAGTTTAATATAGGTCTTTGCAATAGAAAGGGAGGAAACTACCAAAAAAAATTTTTTGAGTTAATGTTAAATCTAAACTTATTTTATCAAAAAATAATATTTAACTTATAAAATAAAAAAATTTTTTTTTGATAGTTTCCTCTCTTTTTATTGCAAAGAATCTATATCTCTAGAATGTTTTAATCTAAGATTAGCTTGACCATATGGATAAAGTATCAGAAAGGTTCTTGCTATATATCTTAAAGTTTTGAAATTCGTTTATAAGAGTTCCTTTCATCTTTAGCTAATATTAATGAAGTATTGTTATTTTTTATATGATTAAATATGTTGTTTATGGCAGTTTCTTCTCAATGTGTATTTGGAAGTATGGTATGAATATATTTAATATTACATTTTCATCATTTTTATTATCTTCTGAATTCTTTTCAGTAAGTTGATCATTTTGAAGTTAAGGAAGCAAATGAGTAATAGATCTATTTTTGGGTAATGAATTGAGAACTTCATTGTTAATAATTATGTTATAATAGTATTTATTATTTATTTTAGCTACAATAGCGCCTTAGCAATCTTATTGTGATGTACTTTGAAATTCCTAAAAGTCATCAGGTCTTTTGTCAATTATCATTGTACCATAAGGACTTCTAAAAATGATGGATACTGCAGAAGTTAATCTGTAAACCTTTGAATATCTTGAAGGAAGTTTATTACTTTCTTTTTATACTCAGTTTGTTTTTCTTGAAAATGATATACTGTCATTATAGTGAAAACTTGTACAATTAACTTTTCTTCTATTTCTATAAGTTCTTTAAGTTCTTTAGGTATTTCTTCAGAATCTATATTTTTCTCTGCTGAAAACTTCTTTAGTAACTTATCTCTATAATAACACACATATATTTTCTTAAAAAGCATTATTGATGGAATTTGTTTATTATTTACAGGACATAGATCATACTAAATATCATCTATTTTTTTTTGAAAATCCTATAGTATATTGTGTTCTTTTTCACTAATCGTATTTGATAATATTGATGTGATAGATTCAATCACTTTACTTGATAGTTGATATATTTCTGAATATAGTTATAGACATGGTTATATAGGTTGTATATGAGTACGTAATTTGTGCTTACATTTATTTTTGTGTGAAATATGCCTTTGATGTTTGTTAGTTGTCTCTGTTAATCTTTTTCGTTTCTTCTGTTCACTATCACTTATATGTTATGATTTTTGTTTTACTTTTATTTCATTTATTCTATTTTATCTTTTGCATTTACGTTTATATGCAAGATGAATTTTACATTATTCAGTGATCTCTCTCTGTTTATTACTTCTATTTCTAAGAGTTTCAGGATTAATAGATTGATTATTCATCTTATGATGCAGATTTTGATATATAAAATGATTTTCTAGCAATTTTAACTTTTATTAATTAATAAGATTCCTATATCATTTAATCAAAATCAATAAATAAGATTCTATAATTATTTAATTAAAATTAACAAAAGATCTTATCATTTAATTTAATTATTTAATTTAATTAATCAAAATTTGCAGAAACTTTCTTGATGTACTTTATTATTTCGCATAAATTTTGAATAGTTAAAAGGTACATAAAATAATTAATTATATTATTATTATTAGCTAATTTAGCAGCCTAAATTTATTACATAAAATAAAATTAAAAATTTTTTTTTTTCTAGTTTAGTAAATTAATTTTTGCATAAGATTGTATATAAACAATAGATAAATAATAGATAAACAATGGTTCATCTACACTCTTATGTAATCAATCAGATAGAGTATAGTGATATACTGTATCATAAAATTTTGTTACAGACTTAACAATGATGTTTAAACTATTTCCTAGTTACTAAATTAGTATTTGCATTTGATATAATATTTTTAATAATATTTGTTTTGTAATATTCAAAACTATTCATAACAAGAAGTACTCTTTTTGACTAACTCTATTTTCTTTAGGTCTTTTTTTTCTAAACTTTATCAAATCAAATTTTCATTTTAGATTCATCTATCTATTTTTTTTTTAAATATATTAGTATAATAATTTCAGAAGATAAATTTTTTGATACTTTTTATCTTTAAAAATAATAATTGATAGTAATTTTATATCATCTACAAGAATTGTAAAACATATATAAACTGATTTTTCTCATTTTTAGTTATTTAGATTCAAATAATTTTTGCATCATATTTTTTGATAGTTAAACTTTAAATTATATCAAAAAAATAGGAATTTTATCTATATTTCTAATTTTAAAAAGTTATAACTAAACTTTTTTTTATTTTATAATAATATATTGTTAAAATTCTAAAGTTTTTTATCAAAGTGAATAGGAAGCTTTTGATCAATCTTTGTTTTATGCTATAAAGCAAACTATTTCTTTCAAGAAAATAGTAAAATCAACGATCTAAAGCTAAAAATTTTTACCATTTAAACAAGTATTAGCAAATTGTTTTATTAAAAGTTCTTTTATATAAAATAGGAGTTACAGCAATTCCATCTCTTCAAAATTCTAAAAACTATATTTTTAAACAAACTTTAGCTTCAGAATAATATGTATTTCTTTTAGTATTAATGTATCAATTTTTGCCTTTTGTAGATTGAAATTTTTCTTTTTTTATATCAATGAAAAATTATTAAATGATTAATAGAAAATGATGAGAAGTAGCTCTTAAACTATGTAGTTTTATATATTACAAACTTTAAGTTTTTCTAAAGTGATATAAAAAAAATATTAAATTTAGGTATTAAGATAAAAAAAAGAGATAAACAGTAAGTTTACTATTACTGGTCATATTTATTTTGTATAATATTATAACAAAAGTTATAATATTTATTTTCACAAGAGAAATTAAAAATATTTTTATTAAAATATTATTTAATTTCTTTTCTTTAAAGAGTTGAATTTTTAAATATTAAAACTTTTTTTTTAAAAAAAAAGTTACAAATATTTGTACAAATAAAGTAATACATGAAACTTTCTGATTTTAAATATCACTTTGAATTTTAGTCTGATATTTTCTTCAAAAATGTGATGCTTAAAATTGACAAAATACAATACTTGCTTTATAATAATAAAAGGATTTGATAATAATATCTTCATCAATAATCCTGTTTCTTCATGAAATTTCTTTTGATAATTTCTATTACATTCCTTAAATTTATGAAGCTAGTTTAAATAAAATTGCATTACACTTTCAGAAATTTCTAATTTATTGGTAAGTTATTTAGCTTTTTCAATTAGTATTGCATCACTTAAGATTATTTGATGTTGATAAATTAATATAAATTCTTTAAGAATAAGTTTAAGTTTAGGAAAAGAAACATATTTATTTCTCTTTTTTTAGGATTGATAATTTTAGTAATAAATCTTTTATTTTTAATTTGTAAAATTCTTATTAGATAGAATGAAATAAAAAACTATATATGTATATATAAGGTTACATACAGTTCCTATCAAAAGTAATGGTAGTCAGTTTTTTTAACCTTATAAATATAATTATATATCAAATATAGGTAAATTTTTTTAAATTAAAGATTAGAGTTTTAGATAAGTCGAGTTAACTTACGAGTCAGATACGCTGAATCAAGTTTAAATCAAGTTAAGTTTATGTTATTTTGATTCGATAATTTGTGAGTCAAGCCAAATTCAAGTTGAGTTAAATATTTAACTCAGCTCAATTTAAACTCGACTTGATTCAAATTGACTTGAATTAACTTGAAATAGTATTATTTTTAGGGATGTTAAAATCCAATCTGATCCTAGTCTGGTTCTAAAACTGCAGTTCTAGGACTGTAGTCTTATAGAAAAATAATTGTTCAAAAAGAATAATAGGAAATCGTTCAACTTGAACGATAAAAAATCATTCAAGAAGAATGATGAGAAATCATTCAAATTGAATGATAAAAAAAATTGTTCAAAAAGAACAATAAAAAATTATTTGACTTTAACAATAAAAAAAAATCATTTAAGAAGAATGATAACAAATCATTCAACTTGAATGATAAAAAAAATCAAATCATTTAAGAAGAATGATGGAAAATCGTTCGACTTGAACGATAAAAAAATCAAATTATTCAAGAAGAACAATGATGAATCGTTCGACTTGAACGATAAAAAATTAAATTATTCAAAAAGAATGATGAGAAATCGTTCGACTTGAACGATAAAAAAATTAAATTGTTTAAGAAGAACAATGACAAATCGTTCGACTTGAACAATAAAAAAATCAAATTGTTCAAGAAGAACGATGAGAAATCGTTCGACTTAAATGATAAAAAAAAATCATTCAAGAAGAATGATGATGAATCGTTCGACTTGAATGATAAAAAAAATGATGATCTGAATCGTTTATCTTGAAGATAAAAAAATTGTTCAAGAAGAACGATGATGAATCGTTCAACTTGAATGATAAAAAAAATCATTTAAGAAGAATGTTTATGAATTGTTTGACTTGAACGATAAAAAAAATTGTTCAAAAAGAATGATGATGAATTGTTCAACTTGAATGATAAAAAAAATCATTCAAGAAAAATGATGACGAATCGTTCAATTTAAACGATAAAAAAAATCGTTCAAGAAAAATGATGATAAATCGTTTGACTTAAACGATAAAAAAAATCATTCAAGAAGAACGATGATGAATCGTTCGCTCCCCATTCCCCCCTTTTCTGATCTTTTTTTTATATTTAAATATTTATAAAAATTTAAAATTAACTCATAACTTGATTTGAACTTGACTCAATTTGAAGTCAAAATCGAATTGAGTTAAAATCAAGTTGAGTCAAATTGAATTGAGTTTAAAATTTATATAACTCGAATCAAATTAAATTGAAAGATTTTATAAAATAAATTTGACTCGACTCGACTCGAAAAAAATGAGTC
>CAJVPQ010004046.1:0-10018 GCA_910591825.1 Funneliformis caledonium | reverse complement strand
AAATTGACATCTAATGATTTGCATAATTGATCGATGGCAATAAAATGGACAAATTGATCTTCATAAAAGATCTACATAGCAATAAAATAGACTTCATATTCTACCAATTAAACCTATCTAAAATTTTACCGTCACAACGGGAAAAGGATTAAAAATGAAGATTCCAGTTTGATAAATCTTTTTAACTAAAAATATATATTTTTTTGCTACATCATTTAACATAACATGCAGAATTAATATTGTCTTCGTAAAATATTTGGCTGAAATGGATCTTTAACGATTTATGGATCAGAGATATCATTCTATAGGTGAAATTAAGTCATCTTTTAAACAAAATTTCTTTAGCTGATTATTTTGTTACAGTTAGCTATGCCACATCTGATGCTTACATATTATATAGATTTTGAAATATTTATAAGAATAAAAAATATCACAAAATTGGTAAAGCGAATGTTTTAACTTATTTTATATTTTATCTAACTTATCATAATTAATATTTTAATTTTTAAGCCTGAATATTAAACACTCAGTACTTTTATAATAGCTATTTATGAAACTCTATTTCAAACCTATAGTGTTATCATAAACAGCGTTGTAATATTTACAAAAAATTTTTATTTTCAAAATGATAAGAAGAATAATAACTATAATTTACTATATATTTGATAACTAGTATATATACTAGATATTGGTAATCCATTAGATAGTTTATCTTAATTAATTAATTTGTAATCTGATTTAAAGTCACAAAAGTTCAATTTTGATATTTTTATTTTCATAATTATATAATTTATTTATATTTTAATATATAGATTCAAATTTAAAATTTTTATATTAAAATTCATTTTTCATTTTTTATTTAAAATGAAAAGTTTTAAAAGAAATACTATTTAATTAATAAGTTTTCACTTTCTGAAATACATAATAATGATTCAAAATCTTTTACATAAGAAATATATAACTGGTATTAATTGCATAAATAAATCATTCATAGTAGGAAACATTCAATATTTAACATATAAAGCATTATTTTTTAGCATTAATTATTAAATATATTACTTTTTTTTATTCTGATATTGAAAATAAAATGAAAGTCAAAAATTAGATATAGGTATTGTAAAGTTAATCAACTCTTACAAGTATAATTAAGTGTTTTTTTTTGATTATTTTAAAATTTCAATATTATAAGTTTTTATTTAAATTATAAATTTATTAAGAAAATTTTGAATATTTAAAAATAAAAAAAAGACTTTTAATATAGAACGATTTGTTAAATTTATTTTAGGAAGTATCTGAATCAAAGAGAATTATTTTAATTTAATTTTATTTACCAGCTGTCATTTGGGAAAATTAGGTTCTGAAAATCTAATTTTCTTCATATTGTAATTTTAAAAATAAATAGTTTGCCAGTCTATTTCTAGTAATGCATAATTATAAATGAGTTAAAATATTTGTTTATTTAAATTGTATAAAAGATTGTTGATTTTTTTTTATTTTTTTTTGCATAAATATGACTATTATTAAGTATGTTTAAAATATTAATTTAATTGAGTTTAAATTAAATATAAGTATAAATAAATACTTATAATCAATAAAAATTATTTACATTCTTTAATAATATTTTTTAAATAAAAATTTAGTTGAGTTTATATTATAATAAGAATATTATTAAATATTAATTATTAATATAAATAACTTACTATCTATTATATTTATTAATTATTAAGTATTTTTTAAATAAAAAATTTAAATTGATTTAATAAAAGTATAATTAAATATTGATAATTAATAAAAATAACTTACTATCTATTATATTATACATTAAATATTTTTTAAAATAAAAAATTAAGTTAAATTTAATTATAGTAAAAAATATAATTAAATTTTGATAATTAATAAATATTTTACTATTTATTATATTATTAAATGTTAAAAATTAATTTAAATAAAAGTTTAAATATAATAAAGGTACAATTAAATATAAATAATTTATAAAATAACTTTACTATCTAAATTTTAATTAAAAAATTAGTTAAGTAAAAATTACAGTAAAATATATAATTAAATATTAATAATTATTTAATTATTTATAAATAAAGTGTTTAATTAAGTTTAAATTATAGTAAAAGTTTAATCAAATACTGATAATAAAATAATTTATCATCATCTATAGTATTATTAATTATTAAACATTTTTTAATAATAAATTTAAATAAATTATAATAGTAAAAAAATATAATTAAATATTGATAATCAATAAAAATAACTTACTTTCTAATAAAAATATAATTTTTTAATAAAATTATAATAATTAAATACTAATAATGAATAAAAATAACTAACTTTCTATAATAATATATTTGTATTTTAGATAAAAAATTAGTTAAATAAAAAGTATAATAAATATTATTAATTAATAATAACTTACAATTTATTATATTATTTATTATTTAAATAAAAAATTTTATTAAGAGTAATTTATAGTAAAAAAGGATAATTAAATACTATTAATAAATAAAAAAAAACTTATTCTCTAATAATAATATATTTTTTAAATAAAAATTTAGATTAAATTTAAATTATATTAATGTTTAATCAAATTCTAATAATTTATAAAAAGAACTTACATTCTATTGTATTATTAATTAGTAAATATTTTTTTAAATAAAAATTAGCTTGAATTTTAAATTACAGAAAAGAATAAAATAAAAATAACTTACTATCTATTGTATTATCACTTATTAAATAATTTTTACAAAAAGTATAATGAATTAACCTACTTTCTATAATTATGTAAATTAATATTATTTATTATATAATATAAATTTATAATTATCAAATTAATAATATAACTTACATTCTATAATATTTTAAATGCAAAATTAATTAGTTTAAATACTTTAATTAATAATAAATAAAATAAAATAACTTACTAACTAAAAATGTATCAATAATTAAGATTTTTAAATAAAAAGATTTAACCAAGTTTATATTATAATATGAAGAATAGAAATAACTTACTCCCTATAGAATAAGATATTTTGAAATGAATAAATGTTATTTAAAATTTAAGTTGTATTAGTAATATAAATAGAAATTAAATAATTTATAATCTAAAATGTTTATTCATTAAAATATTTATAGAGATAAAATTTATTAATGAAGATAATTGTTAATATTCCTAGTTTGAATTACAATCATTATCTAAATCAATACATACCTTTTAAAACTTTGCTAATAATTTAACATATAATTAATTAAAAAAGAATATTAATAGTAATCCTTAAAAAGTTAAATTTATACTTGACTAAGTAACTTCTTCGTAGGCATTTAATATCCATGAATCATTTGCATTTGTTTCTAGCAATTTCTTTAAATCTGCAATAGATTCATCATATCTTTCCATCATAAAATAAATTTCTCCTCGATATCTTAATGCAAATGTATTATGTGCCTCAATTTCTAGCAACTTTATCAAATCTGCAAGTGCTTGCTCAAATTCACCTATAACAAAATAAAATTTTCCTCAGTATTTTAGTATATTAACATTTTGTTCAGTTGATCGTATTAAATCTGAAAATCTATTAATCTGTTGACTTATTAATATATTATTGAATGGATTAAGTATTTCAGCCCAATTCTCCTTTAAAGTTTCATCGATATCATCATCATTCATCACTGCGAAAATAATTAATATTAATAAAGTAAGTAAGGAAAAAGAAATTAAATAAAATTACCTGTGTATCTGAACTTTCTATAGCCAAAATTTGCCCTTACAAATCCACCTGGTGACACGATTCCAACACAAGGATACAAAGCATTTTTTAAACCTCGGAATGCAATACCTTTAAAATATGCAATAGATATTAAATATCTATTATTTGATTTAAATTAACCAAATCTTTGCAATACGATAATAGCTACCTAAATTCACTCCGTTTCTGGTATAAAATTTCTAAAGTTTAAACAGCATCCAATAGTATCACCAGTCATAAATTTTGGCCCATATTATTTGCCATTATTTTCAAAAAACCTTTTTCCATCATCACCATGATAACCCCACGAGATATCTTCCCAGCCTACAATATAAATGGTAAATAAATAGATTCATTTTAAAACATTAGCGGTTGTTAAAAGAAAAGGTAAAATTACCGGGCAATTTATTTAGGCTAGCTGTTTGTATGCAAAACCCGATTCCAATCTTCCTATGGAAATTGAAAAAATAGAATTATGGTCAAAGTTTTTAAAAAATTGATTTACTGTATATATAAAATAGGATAAAAAAATATTGCGAATTTTTTCAATAACACACCCATTTTCCCCTCTATCTATAATATCAACTTCGAAATAAAATAATCCACATGCTCAGGAATAGGATAATTTGCTTGAATTGCGGCACAATCTTCATATCCACCTAGACCTTTATATTCGAAAAAATTGTAGTTACGTAAGAATATGTGATTCCATACGAAAACAGCAAAATTATAAAAGTTATACAACTTGAAATGTAATAAACTCACCTGTATAAGTCACTATAACGATAAGCCTGTCTGACATTAATCTTAAAAGATTACGTTCATCATTCATATTCCATGCAGTTGGTGAATCCATATTATTGTGTAATCCTTTAGCAAGAATGTGATATCTTATGATTAATGATGGATATAGCTTGATTTATATTTGAAAATGCTTTTTATGTAGAAACTTGCGAATTAATATTTTTTCTCGATTCTCATTACTATTTATAATAAATAAGGTACTTTTGTCATACATCAACCTGCATGCATGTCAATCAATGTTTCATATAGAATTTGTGTTACATTAAATGATAAACAATCAAAACGTGACAAAAGTTAAAAACACCAAAACGAATTCTTGTTGAAAGAGTAGACTTCTTTGAAATAATTCTAATAGCGTATAAATATCAAAGCAAAACAAAATTGAGAATTGAAAATTTCGTTGTCGACTTTACTTTTTGGTTGATGAAATATTTTCATTTAGCTGCCATTTGGAAATAGTATATTGAATATCCGATCGTAAATTTTATGACTGTGAATATTCGAATAAAAATATTCGGTACAAAATTTCCGAATATGGTCAAAAATTGCGGTAAAATTTAAACGCTTGAAATTTGACCAAATTTTTAATTATTTCAATATTCGAGAATTTGCAGCGCATCGCGTCAAATCGTACAATACATCAAATGGACGAAATCAAGCTTGAGATTTTCAATATCACATATTGGAGACATACCAATCGCTGTTCCATATGAAACAAATAATATTAGAAGTCTACATTACAACACCTTACGCTTAATCTGACTTGTCATTTCCGATGTCAGAAATTTAGCATTGAGCAACGTCAAATTCAAATTATATTCTCCATCATGTGATACGTAACTTTACAAAAATGTATTTTTCGGAAGCATTCACCAGAAATGCTTGTAAATTTATGAATATAGCAATGCTCGAGTGGTTGAGGAATTTAGTGGGCGAAAAATCTAAACTTACGTATACATGGGGTGTTAAAATTTGAATAATAAATGAATAATTTATAAACAAAATTTTTTATGATGTCAAGAATATAAAGTTTTATTATTATTTTTTATAAACCGAGCACTTGCCAACCAATTAGCATAATAATCTCGACCTTTGTAAGTCTTGCAATCTTACAATGTAATGCAATGTTTAAATATCATTTCATTTTGGAAATCCTTGAATTATTTATTGTTTGTTATCATAATTTACTTACTTTCAAAATTTTTTTTCATCGAATTATCTAAATAGGTTGAAATTGACATCTATTTAATATGTAATTAAATCATATGAATAAAGTATGATAAGTAATTGATCTATTTGTATTCGAATGCATATACAGTGAATTATTTATACGAATTGACAAAAATCAATAAATCGAATTTGATCGTTGCAAAATTAATCGATCAAGACTTTTAGAGGCAATTAAATACCTTTATGGTTGTTTCTGTTGAAGGTCGAGTAACGGTTGCTTTGCAATTTTTCCAATATAAATTGTTTTTAATTATATGATATTATTTCTGCGTAGAATGTGATTTATGTTGCAATAAATCTTTCTGATCGTATATGAATTATTATAATCTAATATATTTAATGAAAGCATTCTGAAAAAAAAAAAATGACATTGAAAGAATCGAAATAAAAGTACAATTTTCAGAAATAAACTTTATGAGTAAATACCGGTATATTTACCGTAATAAAACTTTTTTGATTGCATTCAGAATTATTTTTTTAAAATACTCTAAATAACTTATTATTTTCTTTCAAAATAATTTCTCCCAAAAAATTTCAGCTATATATTTTTTCACTTATTAAATCGTATAACTTGCCAACTTGAAATACTTCAACAATGACATCGACAACAGGAGCAACCAATAAAAGTTTGGAATTTTTTGATTTTTTTCCAAAAAATAATTTCTTTCACTTTTCAAAATTTTCAAATTTATTTATAATTTTTCAAATTGTCAACTTTAACGTCAACAATGACATTGATGTCAAAAAAGTGGCAATAAATACAGCTGCAACTAGCGTAAATACCAATTACAGCAACAACAGAAATACGAGCAGCAAAGCAAAAAGATTTACCACCATAATATATATTAGTGTTAGAGAAGATGCTGAAATTGAACGCGAGCTCTTAAAGAAGTTCATGGTTTGCAGTTTAGGATTCTTCTTCGAATTAATGTCTATTGTCTGTAAAATATTATTTTCATTTTAAAGATTAGTCACAAAGATGAAGTTATTGGGACTACCTTAACCTTAATAAATTTTAATTTAGTATAAATATCATTTATCCTCTCGTTTAACAAATACACAGTATATATAAATTTGTTGTAGAATTTTCCGATCAATATTATAGAATACATCTTAATCGATGATGCTATTAATAATTCATTTATTTAATAATAGTTTTAACTTTTTTTTTAATAATAAGACTTCGTCCAAGGATCTAAGTTCTAAATCAACATTTAAAAGAATATAAATTTTAAGAAATTCATGTCTATTTTTTAATAAGTAACTAATTAAAAAATTATTATAAAGTTTCCTATTAATTAAGACTTTTAACAATCATTGATTCTAATGATTTTCGGCCCCAAGCTCTGTATTCGATGCAGCATCACCAACGAAAAAATAAAGTTCATCATCTTTCCGCATCTTATCTCCTTCTTCTTTAAACGAAAAATTATAAGAGATATAATAATAGTAATACATTCGTAAGAGTCATTGTGAGTGATGGTTGCAAGAATATATATCGCGACTTTTCATTATCGTTATGTTGCAGGATATAGAAAGTCATCATGGAGAAAACTACGAGAGCCACTGCGATGGAACGTGTAGTGTTACAATGAATATATTTCCGTCCACAGAACGATAAATCTGGTCCATAAAACGTTCATGTCAATTTTAGTTAGACTTTAAAGGCCATTCCTTTCCTTTTCTTTTTTATGCGGTCGTTCATACTATGATGGGGGGTTTTCTTGAGGTTTAGAGAATATCTTTTTTTTTTTGTGCTGTTATTTGTGCTGCACGTTGATGACTTCTGATTCCTGGATTGTTTGATTTTTGGACTGTATGAATTGTAATTTTGGAATGACAACTTATTCTTCTTTTTCTTTCGCTTTTTGTTGAGTGACTATCTTCATTTTGCTTTCCAAATATTTGGTCACTATTGCCGTATTTTGTATTCGATATTACCGTTCTTTGTGAGCCTGAATCAAGAAGTTCAGTATGGGGAATCATTTGTGGGAATGAGGTTGTATCTAGAGCCTTTTGTTGTCCTGTCTTTATTACTCTCAACGGTTGGGAAATGGTATCGCGCTTTACAAATGCATTCCATAAGTCATAGTCTATCCATAAGCTAGGGACTGAGGATAGAATGATATACCATCCTAGAAGTAGTACCGCCCATTCTAGATATGTCGTATCCAACCGTCTTGGTTGAAAATTGCTGATTTCATTATACCAATATGTTTCGTTTGGAATAATACCAGAAAATACGTTGTCGTTGTTAAGGGATAAGAAAATTTTGCTCATTTTGCTTTACGATAGAGTTATGATCGATCTTACGAAATCTCAATCTCTGATTTCCTTATTATAAAAAATATTTAGCCAATCATGATACGCAAAATTTTTTTTTGAACCCTATTTTTTTTTATATAGATCTTTACAATATTAATAAAGATTGTTATTATTATAACGATAATAATTGTAAAACAATATTAAACTAGTAAAACTAAAAAAAGATACCACTTCTCTTTATATGGTACGAGATTATGTCTACCTAATTCATGAAGTTTTGTAAATTATACAATCTTTAAAATATATCACGGGATACAGCTATATGCAAAATTTAACAAAATACTTAGAATCCGTACTGATTGCTTACTTGTAATAAACTATCAACATCTCAGCACCACCTGTAGCAGGAATCTCAATTGTTAAAGTTGACCCTTTCTATGAAAAAGACAGTGAAGATGCTTAAGAATGGATCAAAATGTTTCTAAGAGTAAAAGAAGCTAATCAATGGGCTGATAACAGAAGAGTCACAATTGCAGCAGGAATGCTGCAAGAAGGAGCAGCTGACTGGTATAATTTAGTAAGCATAACAATTACCAGAACAGATGGAGATGCGAATGCTAGATTTAGAGAAAGATTCTTAGTATGATTCTCATTTCAAGAAAAGTTATACTAATTGCAATTGGACTTGAAACAGGAAATGAAAAGGTTGAAACTTATGCATCTATATTTAAGAAGTCAGCAAATAAAGTTAATGCAGAAGAAATCCCAAATGTTTTAAAATACAAAGGTTCTTAAGTAGATTAAATAAAAAAAATAAAAAATTAATAACCTTAGTTGTAAATCAAAATTCAGCTACCTTAGATGCTGCTATTACTCAAGCTAAAATCATTGAAGCAAAAAGATATTATATAATAGAATATGATTTTAGTGACTATATTGGACTCTTTCTCGCTCTCTACAATACCCAAAAAACTTAGAAAAAACAAAAATTTTATTTTTCAAAGAAAACTTATTTTTTATTAAAACTTTCATCATACAATATGTCCCTTGATATTTTTAAAAGCCTTTTTACTAAAAAAGTCAGAGACTTTCAAAAACTAAAAAACTACATTACACCTGAACTTGAAAAAAGAGACTTTGTCATTGCAGAATTTCTCTCTTACGAAACACCAGAAGTTTTCTGGCTTGTCAGGAAATTAAACGAAGAATACTTTAAAGCTTTCCCAGCTGAATGTACAGCTCAAGAAATATTTCTAAACAATAATTTTATAGATAACCTTGCAAGGTCTTGTACTTGCCATATTCACGAAACTGGAACAAGCAACCATGAAACACATAATACAGCAAATATTATTTCAAATACAATTGAAACTACTCTTTCTACTAAAGAAAATGATAATATTATTTCGACCATTGATGAAGAGGAATTAAACTCTCAAATGGATAAGCTCAATGATGATGACATGCTTACAGAAATAAATAATACACGCCATAATAATCTTCCTTCTTCGCTATTAACTTCCAATACACAACAATCTTCTGAAAATCAAAACAAATCGCCACCAATTAACTACAACAAAAAGAATAATAAACAAACTTACGTGTCAATTTTAAAACATAATAATAATAATAATATTTTAGGCACGCCTGTAGATCATAACTAAAATAATAACAATATTGATGCGTCTCTACACAATCCAATCAACAACAACAATAGTAATAAAAAGTTACACAAAAATGATCTTTGTCACAATTTGAAAAACTCTTTTCACGTGACCCTATCTAACAAAAAAGGAAATGTTTTTGCGTCTTTATTAGCTTTTGCTATGCCAGGCGATACTAGAATAGACAAATTGAATTTCCTGTCCTCTATTTTCTCTCATAAATCTGGCTTTATTAACATAGACTGGAAATTTCACAATGGTAATGCAAACATCTTCATAGAATTCAACAATAGAAAACTT
>CAJVPQ010004045.1:0-10019 GCA_910591825.1 Funneliformis caledonium | reverse complement strand
GTTAATGACCCAGTTTTATTCATCGTCGTATTAGAAAAAATTACCACGACTCATTTTGATTCTCTATCGCGATTGAAAAGATTACTACGAATCCATTTATTTCTCGTCACATTTGAAGAATTAATTATCGGCGACTAAATCTCTTTTGGTAAATTCGAAATCTTTCGATTTCGGTGGGTTTCGATGGGTTTCGATTTTGAGACCTCCGGAAGGAGTACCCTCAATAAAGGAACGGTTTGACATCGCCGCTAGATTGTAGGAGAAACACATACATTTAGCATAGCCCGATATAGTTATAGGGATAGGATCTTTGTGTAGAAAGAAATAGAAAGAATGTTACCATTATTCTTGAAGAAATAGTATTCTGTAATCGTCATAAAACATTCTTATATTTTTGTAGTTGTTCTCAGAAGAATGCACGAGGCCAAAACATAAACGAAAATTTTGGTATCACAAAAATAATGAAAAGTGGTTAAAGGGATGTGGGACACGACCGTACAGTCAAAAACTACGAGAGTAGATAAATAAATATAATGATGCTACCAGCTCAACACCTCCTTTGGATCGTGAAAAGATGTACATTAAGAATCCACTGTTTGTCCCTCAAATGCCTGCTTATAAGAATGATAAAAAAAAAGTAATGTTCGATTCAAAATCTAAATATTTATCGAACGAGTATGGAATTCTTGCTTAGGACGGTTGAGAGTCAGATCTTAAGAGTTAATGTAATAAAGGAACGACCTGTAGAGATAATTTCTTATCAATACGTTATAACACTGAGGGTAATACTTGTTTATAGAAATGAACATCCTGGATATATCGAAACAGTAGGTCAATCAATATTTCACGTATATTGTTGAGCTCGTAACCAGAACGGAAAACTACTACTAATACAACAAATACCTCAAAAAAGCACGAAAATGTGGGAAAAGCGCGCTCGAAATGTTTTAGCAAAGATAGAAAATTTGTTTATTGTTTTAGGTATGAGGAGGAGTATGAGGAGAAAAGGTGTATTTAAGAATTTGGATTTTCTGTTTCTTTTATAATAAAATAAAGATGAAAAAATATTGATATCTTTGGTCCATCCCATATTTATTATTACCTAAATTAACAATATTAACTATTCCGGCTGCAGATGAACTTGTGAGTTATCAATGAGTGATTCATGTTGCATTAAAATCTATATAATTTAAATAAAAAAAAATAATAATAATTCTTTAAATCTTTGGGTTAAAAAAGTTTTCCAAGAATTGCTTCACATTTCGCAAAAATATATAGATGTATATATAATTTGAAAGGGAAAGAATGCTATATTTTATCTTGTGAATATTTTAAATAAAGAAATAAGCAAACTCATATAAATTCTACAGAATTGATTGAAATTGTTTTGTTTAAATTGTACAAAAGGAATTCTAAACCATGAATTAATCACTTCAGTTTTGAAATAGTCATAGAGGCGCACCAGATCTGTTGTGATACAAAAACGTTTTGCAATTATCCTCAAAGCTTCCAACACGGAATCTGGCTTTGAGTTGGATTTGAATTTTATTTGATGAATGGGCACGCGAACAAAAAATAGAGCGCTTCTGTTATTGAAAATTGATAATCGGCGAGTCAAATACAATTTAGATTTACAACTAAATACGAATAAATTTATTAGATTATATCATTTTTTTTGGAACATTCTATAATCAATATCAAATTGTCAAACAATTTTCTTTTTTTTCCTTTTTTTTATGTTCATTGCGTCAAAATTCCCAAACCTTAAATTCTATTTTCCATTTTCTTTTCGATCGTATGTTCTGATTATAAGAACAATCACATACATTCAGTGCATTCAGTGTACTTATGTTATTTGAAAATAAAACATCAACTGTGCGCTTCGCTTTCTTTTTTTTTAAAAACAAAAAAAAAAAAAAATATGAAACAAACATGACAAACAAATAAATTTAGATTTAATAAATATTAGAATCATATGAATCATATGTTAAATACAGTAAGTTTGTAATAATAGTATAATAAAGTATATTAAATATTACTTATACTATAAAAAAAAGAAAAGTTTATAATCTTTTTTAATAAGTAGTAATTTTTTAATTATAAATATTAGTAATTAAATAAAAAAATGGTTTTGTAAAATTAATTTACAATAAATTTTTACAAAAAAGTTTGATTCGTCGTTGATAAACGTAGCGGCAGTATCAACTTACCGCAGTTACTTCCTCTCCTTGTCTACCTCCATCACTTCAACGATCACTGAAAATTATAGTGTAGCAAAAGGCTGGATGAACTAAAAACAACAATAAACAATCAAGAGCATTTATTAAATAAAGAGAAAGAAAGTCCAGTCGTTAAATAGTATTATTGATAATTATGCTGACATGAAAATAATTTTGACCTTATAATAGGGCGAAAGGAACTCCAAGAACTCAAAATGAAAACTTTTTATTTCGAAAGGACGACTCAAAAGGTATATTTATGATAAATCGAGAAGGTAGGACTGTAACCTACTCTTTTAAAATTTTCCGGTTATTTATGAGGTGAATAAAATAATCTCAACATGAATGACATTATATCAAATCGCATGTTTAAAGCATTCGTAAGATTATTGTTGATAATAGTTGTCAAGACATAGCACCATTGAGGCGGGTGATTTTTTGTCAACAGTTTTATGATTATCAAAGTTTCATTATTGCGTCAGATTTTATTTATGCTCCATCCTACAATATTAATTTTGTTGAGTCCATTATGCCACACGTTATAATTAACCAATCATCTGGAATAATGACGCAGAAAAAAATACGACGGCGCAGTTCAAATTCGTGTGTGCTGCTCCTACGCAGTGGACTCTCAACATTCTAGTTTAAATTATTTAATTTTTTATGTAAATTATCAAAAAAGTTGAATTGGTATAGTGGTAACAGCGCTTGGCATGGTGTGAAACGTGTAGCATGCCTTGGGTTCGAATAATTGCTGCACTAATTCTCAATTTCAAAAAAAAATATCAAATTTTTTTTTTTTTTTTTTTATATTCATTCCTGATCTGACAATTTCTTAAAAGTTCCACCCTTTTTCTTTACAACAAAAATTTTATAAACCTAACATGGCTTTGCAATTTTGGAACTTTGGAATTTTAGAGCATGTTTATAAAAAGAAGGTCCACCATGGCTCGTCTCCTTGAAATAACTGTCACCACCAACTAAACAATAGTAGTATCCGGTGAAAAGTCCATACTACATTTTTTGGAAGTTTGAAAAGAACGTATGGTCTTTTCGTGCACTTATCACAACATGTTTAATGTAATAAATGCAAGACTTGGTGCAGTAATTTCTAATGACACCCATTTGAAAATAATTTAGCTCATTTCCCAAAACCATTAGTGAAATTTCAACACCGCAACATTTTGTCGTCATTTCCAAATTGTTTATAGGAATTTCTCGTATTCAAAGCTGTACAGAAAAGAGGAGCGTCCAAATGTTGGCTCAACGAATTAACTTATCAAAGAGAAATCTGCCATAATATTTTTTATGATACTGTGCAATCTAGTTTAATCGTCAAGATCGGAGATACCTTAATACGCGTAATAAATCGAACCATGAAATATGGTGATAAAGTTTCTCGCATTACAGGTATTGAGAATTTGATTGAAAATCGGATAATCTATTCATTGCTATTTCATCCTTGATGGATTTACATTCAGCTTGGAATAGTATTTGATTCTTCTCTGGAAAGTCAACCGGTAGTCAAAAAGAAAGTATATTGTATTTCAACACAAATGTAATTAATGCATTTTTTTGAAGTGGCTAATAAACATACTTCAAGATTTTTAAGAGCAAGTTAAAGAAAGGTAGCAGCGAAATTTAGAAATGATATCTTTTTTTTAGGTCTCACTGTCTTTTTTGTAGGTAATTTTATGCACCAATATTAAAATCAACCTTCGAACTATTAATACATTTTCCCTTCTTAGATAAGGATCAAAATCTAAGGTTCTTGTGACAACACAACGGAGTTAACGATATTTTTAATTTTAATTCTAATTTAATTTTAATTTCTTTTTTCTTCTTTTTAATTTTGTTTTATCTAATCGTATGATTATATAAACTATGTGAATAAATAGAACAACAACTCACCAATCTATTAGTTCCTTGGTTTAAAGATTGCCGGGTCATCAACCCCGAATTAGTGAAGAAATTTGTTTTTATTATTACTACCAAAGATTCTTGAAAAATAGATTTTAAAGAATAAGAATGATAAAAATTAGAATTGTTTAAATATCTTTTTTAAAACAATGTATCATTTTAACCAAAAAAGTATTATTAGGCCATGCAACTTCGATTTTTCGGTTCACGTAACATTGAAATTTTAAAATCGACCCGGAGACCCGGAATTTATTGTTTATTAATAAAAAAAGTTTATATATAAATTTTATACCATCTGATTGGTCAATCTTTAATTAGACAAGGCCGTGCAAAGTAAATTTTCAGATTCTTTGACCCGGCCGTGTCAGTTTACGAAAATTCAGGATTTTTTTTTTATAATAAAATTTTTATCATATGACTTACATAATAAAATTGGTTGTCAAATATAAGATTTATTTGTGTGATACAGAATTAACAATACATACTAACAATACATATAAAAAAATTTTATTATGAAAAAGAAAAAAGACCGGGTAACCGTGTCAATTTTAAAATTTTGTTATTATGAAAAATCTAAAAATTTTCTTTGCCGGCCTAATCATACGAAAATCAATTTTTCATTTCATATATTGATTCTAGTATTAGTAAATTATGTATAAAAAAATCCCTTTTTGAGAACTTTTTCCTAAATAAATAAAATAAACTTTGAAAATAATTATAGTCAAAACTCGGGAAAAGATTAATGGTATTAGATGGCATATGATCACTTGTAGTGCTGACAGATGTTAACATCGGAATCACATGCATTAGGAAGTAACATCCAAGGTGGATGCATCAAATGACTAGTTTCAGGATATCACAGAGGAACATCTCTGAGGTGGTGAGACGCCTCAATCAGAAGAAGGTTTGAATATAGTCCATGCATACGTAAGAGAAATAAGCCAAAATTTTGATGTTTCTTCCAATTCTAGCAAGAACGAAGAATATGAAAATCGGATGATGATGTTGATTATGATGGAGACTATTATCATGGTAATAGAAGATACGAAAGGAAAGTCTCACCAATGATGAATCCGATTATCCCTCCGATATACGCCTAGGGAATATTGAAGACGCGTCCTCTCACTGAGTACGCTACAGAACAAGACACGTTAAGGTATAATCCTGTGAGGAAATGGCTCAGTTAGAAGCATAGTCCGATGATCAAAGAACTAGCTCAACGCCTTTTGTCTATATAAAGATTGTTTGCTATCCGAGTTAATGATCATTTGGGCTGAATAGACTCTTCTGCGCAATGACTATAAGAGATGGATCTTTGATTTATTCAACAATTACATATTAATGTTGTTTTTTTTCCAGCCTTTCTTTGTAGGATCCATAATTCGAAACAATTACTCCCGAATCACCTTACGCGATCATAAAAATCGAAGCAAATTTATAGCCTTTGATAAAGAATTTGCATAGAAACAGCACCACACACATCAAGTGGGTCACGTTCGATGGAAATATGGGACTTTTCAATAGAAAAAGGGGAAAAAGCTGAAAAAATAAAAAATGAGTTAATGCTAAATATAAACATATTTTGACCTAAAAATCAAATTTTGGCATATAAAAGTAAAATTTGATTTTTCCGGCAGTTTTCTCTCTTTCTATTGCAAAAGTCCCCATATTTCTAAAAGTAGTTGTTGCAAATAAGTTCAGCAAAAGATAATCATAATGAAAACGACAACTATTAGGCCATGCAACTTCGATTTTTCAGTTTACGTAACATTGAACTCAGAAACCCGGAGTTTATTAATGAAAGTTTTTTATTAATAAAAAAAGGTTATATAAATATTATGCCATCTGATTGGTCAATCTTTAAGGGGACAAGGTCATACAAAGTAAATTTTCTGATTCTGTGACCCGGCCGTGTCAGTTTACGAAAATTCAGGAATTTTTTTTTTTTTTATAGTAAAATTTTTATCTTGTGATCTTACATATCAGATTTGTTTAAAGAAAGCGGCGAAATAAAAATACATATAAAAAAAATTTACATATGAAAAAGAAAAAAAAAAAACCGGGTGGCCGTGTCAATTTTAAAATTTATCTAAAAATTTTTTCTGCCCGGCCTAATCATCAGACAATCACATTTAATTTCAAAATCATCTTAACTCCAATTATACATGTAAAAATAAGATACAATTCTAAAGTTTTGAAGGATTGGGAAGATTTACCTGTTGAGAAAAAAACAAAACTAAAAGATTTTTTGGAAATATATCGATTCTATATTTATCACTGGTTGCTTGGAAGTTACATGAAACTAATGAGTTGTAAGAAAGGAATTATACATAACGATAATACAATAAAGCTTTAATCTACCAATAAAATTACACTTTATAGTCACATGATAAACTTTTTATATATAAACTTTTTTTTGTTAAAATTTGAAAAATTGACCCGTGAACCGAAAAATCGAAGTTGCATGGCCTTATATAATAAATTATAAATTAGATTGATAATGATTTAAAGTATATAGATTACAAAATTATTATATATTATTCTTTATTAAATTTATTATTCAGAATTTAAGAGAAATTAACGTCCAATTCTAATATATTAATTGTTTTTATTTGGTATTTATTCACAAATGTTATTTTTCGTTATAATGAGCAATTTCAATCGTCTAATAATGTTTATAGTAAATGTAAGAAAATAAATTTATTAGCTCTAATATATTCATATAAAATAATTTTAATTTGTATCACAGCATATTTTTTATATATTCATTTTTCTTTTGAGAAGAATATTATACAAGTTCATCTTTAAATTTTAAAATTTAATTCTAACTATTAGTTTATTGATAAATTATTTTGATTAAGAAAACAATATTTTTGTAAGTATTAGTATATTATTAATATTTAAATAAGCCATTTTTTAAACTTATATGCTTTATAATACTCACCTTAACTAAATTTAAGAATTTCAACATATGCTTCTATATTTATTAAAATATTTAATAAAGATATTGATAGTTGTTAAAATATCTAGTAAAGAATACCTATAGATATAAATGTTTTTATTTAATTAATTGAATAATCAAATATAGAAAAATCTAAGACAGTTACTGAATTATATAATTTAACTATAAATTTAGTCAAGAAGTTAATCTACTAACATTAAAGAAATTTAAATATTAATATTCATCTTTCATTATCTATGCTATCAAGAATTATAAATAAATGATAAACATATTATAAAGGAATATCATATATCCTTCTAAAATTACTTAAGACTTTGAGTAATTCTTTTTCTATTATTAAATATAAAATTATATTTAGTATGATAACTTTGTAATAGACAAAGGAGAAAATATGAGTTAATGCTAGAGGTTAGAATCTGATTTATTTTATATATAGATTTATTTAATTTAAAAAATCAGATCTAGATTTAATCTAAATATATTATATCTGAAGGTTTTAATAAATTCAGATATAAAAGATTTGTCGTGTTATGAGTTAATTATTATATAACTTTATAAATAAATGATATTATTATATATTGAAAATTCTAAAGATATTATTTAAATTGAATTAATCTTTATAATACAAAATTAATCATTAGATATTTTAAATATGAATTAATTATTTTCAATTTTATTCTTTAAAATTTTTAATTAATTTTAATAGGAAATAAATATATTTATATTATATATACATATATATATTTTTATCTAAATATATTATTAAAATATATAATAATTCTAATAATAAATATAAAAATTATAATTTTACATTAATTTTCAATGAATTAAAATTATATATTAAATAATTTTATATAATTAATAAACTATTTTTAATCAAAAATAAAATTGTAATTCTAATTCGTTATATATAAAAATAATATTACTTTTAAAAAATATAATTTTATTATAACAATTGTAAAAGTAATAAAAAATATTTTAAATAATTAGAATATTTTTGCAATTTTGACAATTTTTATATTAATAAACTAAATAATTATATCACTAATATAATAATACAAATTATTAACTAATAATTTGTACTAAAATAAAATTTTTTAAATTATTAATAATAAGATTTAGTAAATTAGAAATTTTACTTCATTATATTTTTAAGTTTGAGACTAACGTATATAGTTATATTTATAAATATAATTTATGAATAGATAATAAAGAGATATTAAGATTAGATTAAATTAAGTATAATATTTTAATTACTATAAAAAAATATTGTTTATTTCTTTAAAAATTTGAAGTAGAATTATATAATGTATTTATATTTAAATAATAGAAATTGAAAACAATATTATTATGAAAAATATATCTAATAATATATAAATTTTTAGTGAATAAATAAGAATTGCTAAATTAATCAATTAATAAAAAATATTAAAAAATGTTATTTAAAATTGAAAAAATAACATGTATTAAAATTAATTAATTTATATTAATATTAGTAAATTGCAATATTTACTTATTTTTTAAATGACATTTGTCATTTCTTATAGTAAAATTAATATCATTTGATATCATTTAATATTATTTAATGTTATTTGAAGTTATTTAATATTATTTAATATCATTT
Source organism: Funneliformis caledonium (assembly GCA_910591825.1). Taxonomy (NCBI): domain Eukaryota; kingdom Fungi; phylum Glomeromycota; class Glomeromycetes; order Glomerales; family Glomeraceae; genus Funneliformis; species Funneliformis caledonium. Next base: position 1,294 of record CAJVPQ010004045.1, on the reverse strand, counting down.
GCTAATATTGCTTTATGTTATACCTTCTTATTTATTAGATAAATAAAATAATGATATATTTATTACTGGTTGAAATAGTTTAATTGGCTTGAATTCAGATGGCTGATTGTAAGCTAATTGTGATACTATTTATAGCTGATTTATCATATTTTCTAATTAGAATAAACACACGCTAATTGATGCAAATCAATTCCAATCAGATATAGCTATTTCAGCATCAATTCAGAACTTAAATTCAACTATAAATTAGCTTAAATTTGACTCAATTTAACATTAATACAGCATCAATTTAGAATTCAAAAAACCATAAATTAACCTAAATTTAGCCTTAATTCAATATCAATTCAGTCAAATAAGCATATAAAATTGATATATATTATTTAATAAATTTATTAAATATAAAAATTTTATTAATAATAAAACCTAATATAATTTGCAAAAATATAATAAAAATATTATCAAAACTCACTGAATAATTTTCTATTTAAAAAATATAAGTAAAAAACAAAAAAACTATGTAATATAATAAAAATATAATCCATTTTCTTTTTAAAAACATCCTAAATATTCATTATTGTAACATTATCATTTTTGAAAAAAAAGATAAAAATATATTCTATTTTTCTCCTAAAAATCCTTTGAAATTGTCTGAAAATATAAAAAATAATAAATAAAATAATAAAAAATAAAAAAATCTACCTTTCTCACTAAATTAATTAAAATTATCTTTTTTTTATTATAAAAAATAAAATAATAATTAATTATTTAAAAAACTGACTTGTTAATTAGTAAAATTCAACAAAATTTTATTTGATTTTGATAGTTAAAGATATGTTTCTATTATAAAAAATAAAAAAATCAGTTTATTATTTTGAAAAGTTGACTAATTAATTAATAAATTTAATATAAGTTAATATTATTTTTTTATCATTCAAAATGTATATTTCGGATCCTAAAAATCCACCCTTCATTTATCCAACAAATTTCTAATTCACGTGATTTTAAATTTTAGCCTATAACGTGAAAAAAGAAAGCCATAATTATTAAAAAAATCATATAATTGAAAAATAAAATGAATCAACTCGTATTTACTTTTTTTTAAAAAAAATAACATTTTTTGAATGTCCGCTTCATAAATCTTAGACAAAATTAGTTTCTCTATTAACCGTTTCATTTTTTAGCGTACATAGAAATTTGATTTGAAAATTTTTGAATGTTTTAATTATAATTAGTAGAAATTTCTTTCTTAAATGGTACGAACGTAAAATATATTAAGAAAGCTCATAAAATAAAT
>CAJVPQ010004044.1:0-10020 GCA_910591825.1 Funneliformis caledonium | reverse complement strand
TCTGATAATTTTTAAAAATATTAGAGTTAATCATTTTTTTTTTTCAATAAAAATTTTGAAAAAAATCATGATTTATTTGTAAATTATAATACTAATATATTGATAATCTGAAAATATTTTTAAAAATGACAAATATTTTTCATTACTATATAGTTAGTAATAAAAAAGATAAACTAACTGAAGAAGATAAATCTTTATCTAAAAATAATAATAATTCATTTTTTATAACTTCTTTTACAAAAGAAGAAGTAATGAAACTATTTTATCTTTTCAAAAAAACTTTTTGTGTATTAAAAAAAAGCAAAAGTAAAGATCAATAAAAATTATTTCAAAAAAAATGGTTTAAAAAATTTTCATAGTATAATTTTAAAGAAAAAAAAGATATTATAAATTATATAGATTTCATAATATTAATATTTCTTTTATTAAAGAAAGTAGATTATTTTATTATTATATATAATATGTAATTTAATAATTATAATTTAATTAATTTAAAATTAGATTTAAAAAATATTAATAAAAAATTAGCAATTTAAGATCATATTAATAGTAGTAATCATAAAAAAGGCTTAAAAAAAGAAAATACTAGACTTTTAATGATTAAAGTTACTTCAAATGCAATAAATCATGCAAATAAGTATGTAGAAAGCTTAATAAAAATCATCTATTTTATGATACAAAATAATTTTTTATTCTATCAATTTTCTTAATTAGTATAATTTGATTGTGTATTTGAAATTTCTAATTTAATTTCTATAACACATAAAAATTCTACTTTAGCAAGAGATTTATTATCAGCAATATTATTATTAATTGAAAAGAAATTATGAAATAAGCTTCATAAAACTATTAGTATTGATATTATAATAGATAAAAATACAGATATTAGCATAAAATCACATGTAATTCTTTATATTAAATATTATTTAAGAGGATTTATTAAAGTCAAATATGTAAAACTATTACATTTGAATGGTAAAGATATTGAAACCATTTTTTTTTAATTATATTTACTTTATTTAAATTAAAAGATAAAAATTTATTATTAAATTATTTAAGTTTTAATATTTTTATTTATTTATTTACTTTAATTTAATTTAAGTCTAGAAAAAAAAATTATGTTTTTTTCATTTGATAGAGCTAATATGATGCTTGGTAGAAATAATATATAGCAGTAAAATTACAAATAAAAATCCTTATTTATTTATAAGTTATTATATTATATATAAATTAATATTAACTTATATTTCATCTCAAAGAAAGTAACTTTTTATAAATATATTGAAATCTTAATCAAAGAAACATATAATTTTTTAGTAATTTTGAAAAAAGAATTAATACTTTGAAGTAATTTTAGTTAGTATTAAATCATCTAATTTTAAAATAAAGATAATCTTTAAAATTAGATAACTATCTTGATATAATACTATTAAAAATATATATATATCTATTAAAATATTACTGGATATATTTCTTAAAATAATAATAATAAATTCATTTAAAAATAACAATTAATATTTGATTTATATTTTAAGATCTGTAATTGAAAAGTTTAGTTTAATTACTTCTTGCTGATTTATCATAATATTTTTGACAAACTAACTTTTCTTCTTCACCCTTCTCTTATATAATATTTTAGATTATTTAATAAAATTTAGTAAAATATTTTAAAAGATATATATTATATTTTCTAATATTAATTCTATAATTAATTCTATTATTCAAATAATACAACATAAATATTTAAATACTAATAATTATAAAAATCTAAAGTTAAATATATATTTAAATAATTTTTTATTAAAAATATCATTAGCAAAAAATTTTTTTTATTGATAATTATATTTTATTTAATTCTCAAAATAAAATCAATTTACAATTAGAAAATTACAGAATTTGTAGCAGTTATAATTTATAAAATTAATGACAGATTTCCATATAAATCAATTCTATCTGCTATAAAAATAATGAATCCAATAAAATAGCTAAAAATAAGAGAGTTTAATTAATTTTAGTGAGAATGAATTAGAGAAATTAATTGATTTTTATAAAATAACAAATGATACTAATTACCTAATACTAATTATTGATGCTGATACTATTTATGATGAATGAGATAATTTTAAAGCTATAATCTTAGCAAATTATAAAAATTTTACTATTGATGAATTACTTCTATTATTATTTTAGTATTATCTGATATGTATTCTAATATTTATATTTTAATTGTATATTTTATACTATATCATTTTCTAGTATAGATTGTGAAATAAGGATTTTTTAAACAAAATTTAATTAAGATTGATATTTGTAATTAGTTTAATAATAATATATTATATATATTAATAGCAATTGAATTATATAATGTAAATTTAATAGAATTTAATTTTGATAAAGTATTATAAATTTGATATGAAAATTGTAAAAGAAATATTAAATAATGTTTTGATTTAAATATAAAATCATGTTTATCTTTTTTTAAAAAAAATTTAAGAACTGAATTTTATATAGATTTATTTATTTTTTTTTATTTTAATATTTTATTTTTTTTTTTATTTATGTAAGTTCAACCAGTTCCTCTCTTTAGGCTAAGAACTAGATGGATATTAAAAATTTTTTAATAATTTTTTAAAAACCTAATAAATAAAAAACTTATCAGTAAAATTTTTGGTAAAATCTGAAATTCTATTTTTAACTCTGAAAATAAAGTATTTGATTTAAAATTATATAAAATTACACAAAAATATAATAGATAGTTTTCATTTTTTTAATTTTATAAAGGTTTATATAATATTTTAATCATATAAAATCATTAAAGATTATTTGATCAGATGTTAAATCTCAATTAAATAAAGAAATAATAGATGTAATTTTAGAACAAAAATTACAGATATCATTATTTTAATTTTAATTTTATAAATAGAAAATAAATAGTATTTTAGAATTGTAATTTCAGTTTTTATCCAAAAAGTTTATTAATATTTACAATAAATTAGATATTCTGAATATTAAAAAATTTATTTATATTACTAAAATATGATAAAATTAAGGTTGCTTTTTCATTATTATTATTTCTTTTATTTTCTTTTATATGTATATTAGTTTTTATTTTGCTTAAAAATTATTATCAAGTTCAAAATCATTATTAAGTCAAAACTATCATCAAAATTATCAAAATCATAATTAAACATATTATTATTTGAAATTTTTTAATAAGAAGAAAAAGTTAATAAACATGTATTAAATAAGAAAAATCAATAAAAAAACATAACTTAATTATATAATAGATTTATAAAAGTTTATTTAAAATTAATCAATTAAGTTATGATTTCAAATTTGTATGATTATGTCAAAAATTTTTATTTATATAAATTTATTATAAAAACTAATTTAAAACTATCCTAATTAAATTTTATAAATTAAAATTGATTTTGTAAAAACTAATTTTAAAGGACACAGTCTTATAGTTTGAGATCTAAACTTTATTTTATTCTAATAAATACTAGATATGATAAATTTTAAATTTTTTTTAATTAAATTGTTTATTATAATTTATTATAAAAAATGTAATGGTTTATATAGAAAGCATAGTAATTTATATAATAAATTTTTCTAATAAAACTATTAGTTTGTTATAAAAAGTGTTAACTGTATAAGATATTTGAATACTATATGAAATATAAAATACAAATAATATTTTTGTATAAAAAAATTTATTTATTTTCAGAAAAATACTATATAATAAAATATGATTTGAATAATTTAAATCTAATTTTTAAACTAACTCTAACATTATGCAATTTCACATAATAAATTTATATATATTACATAACTTATATCATATATATGTATATTTATTAAGAGATTTTTCTATTAAATAATATAATAAAATTAGAAAAATTTTATTTAAAGTTTTTATTATCATAAAAATAACTATGAATTATAAGTTTCACTTAAAAATTTCTTGATTAAACATCAATAACTTATTATTTATATTATATATTAAACATTATAAATTGTTAATAATTTAAATATAAAAAGAAATGATTAAAAAATAAAATAAAACTAAGAATTTTATAATCATTGATATTAATATAGTCACGTGATACGCAAATGATAATCCATAGTAATTTGATATATTGACCCAACTCTGAAGAGGATGATAAATCTTACGGGGCTTACCAAAATAAATATAATTTTAAACTTCCCTTTTTGTTTTAGTCGACCTTTGCTTTATAATATTATATTAATATACTTAATATCTATGCTATGGTGCATTTAACCTATGGGTTCGTATGAAGGTCTGAAAGAACGACCGAAAAAGAATAAAATAAGAGATAATATAAAGTTAACCACCGAAGAACCGGTGGAAAGAAAATAACTATTATCAAATCTAACTCCATAGAGGAATTGGTTTGAAGTAAAATAAAGATGTGTAATTAATGCGATTGAAGATATTTGAAGAAGAGCTGTAAAAGGAAACAAATAAATATATTTAGTAAAAAAAAAATATTTAAATTTTATAATAAATAATAATAATAATAATAATAATAATAATAATAAAAAGACTCACAATGAAAAAAAATCGAACCAACAAAAACTTTCCAAGCATGTTTATGATGAGAACCACCACTTAATAACACAATAATACAATAAATTAAAGTAAGACCACCAATCACGGCGGCGAATATCATAGCATTTCTAGCTGTATTCCATTCTTCACAGAATCTTTCTTCTTCGCAATCTCCATAATCTATTGAAGGAAAATCTCTACATTTTACATCATTTAAGGTTGAACATTTCTTTTAAAGCAAGAAACAATGAGATATATAAATTGAAAACTAGGATTAATCTTATTTAAACAGAAAATTGTATTCTTTACCTGAAACAGACCATAATTCGTTATAGTTTTATATGGTCTTGGACTTTCAAAACGTAACCTTGATAAAAAAATAATATATTAAAAGAATACTTTAAACTTATAAACTTGTACATTTTTTAAATAAAATCGTGTCTTATTCATTTCTTTCGAATTTATTCAATGGAATAGTTGTAAAACTTTAACTTACCACTCTGGCATAAATAACGAAATCAAGCTGCAACTATAAGTTACAGTAAAAGTCAAAGAAGTCGTAATATAAGTGTACAATGTAGGCATTTTATTATATTTTTACAAAATAAATCAAAAAAAAAAGAGTAAAAAAGTAAATAAATATTAGCGTCAGTTCTTATTGTGATCTTCAAGTGCTCAAGCATCGTGACCCCAACATTTATTATTAAAATTGGAATGATGGCACATTATTTCCACACATTTATGGACATAACTTTGATCACCACCGAAGATCCATTTTTTTGTTCATTGAAGGTCCAGACTATCAAAACTTCCTTGTCTTTGAAGCTAGAAAAATTTGTACTTTCGCGTAATTAAAATGGTTTAAGGGATAAAATTAATTCATAATAAAATATAATCAATTAATCAAATTATATAATAATATAAATTAATTATATCCACTTTTCGTTTCTATAACCGCTGACGACACGTTCACCTACAATCAGAAAGCAAAACTTCGTAATATATATGATGGTTTGGCGGATCCCATTTCTTTTTTAAAAATGTTAGAAAGAAGTTCTCGTTGATATGGAAACTGGAGACAGTACATTTGTTGGATCCTTATCTTTTTGACTAAAAAAAGTTCACCACGGACCTTTTTTTTTTTCAAAAGAAAACGAACGACACAAAATATAAAAACTGCTTCAGAAGTTGATAAGTAGCGATAAATGGCATAATGAAAATCTTGAAAGAAAAGAAGATATGGAAAAAGTAAATTTGATTCATTATAACAAAATGTTTTCATGTAGTTCACACACTTAATGCAATAGAGGTGAACTTGTATAACTTGTTAGCTTGATCATGCATAATATTATTTAAATAATGTAAACATAGTTTTATTGATGTACTGCAAGTGCATGGTATACATTGGAATCCAAATATATTTGTTAAGATGGGGAATGAAAATTTTGCCTTAATTATAATAAGAATGGAAACAATTAGATATGCCATAAAGATGGGACAGACTTCATAAACCTTTGCCAACATCTGAAATCACACTTCTGAACGCCTTAGATGGTTAACGGTAGAGATTGAATCCATAGTCATTCTTATCATTATTAATTTGTAAAAAAAAAAAAAAAAGAATAATCATAATAAATATCAAGTACTGATTGTTGACATTTGAAATATTAATGAATGATGTTAAAATCAAAAGGATAATTGGTTAAAATGAAATGAAATTAACTCATCGCTCATTTATGATCGTAATACCCGTTAAAAACGCCTTTTGGCAAACAATTTTACGTAACATTACGCAATAAGAACGATGATCTATCAATTTTTAATCCAAAAAAAAGAACAATCTATCCAGAATTTTGTTGAAGCACAAGATACAACGTAACTTTTTAATCTATCAGATCTGAAATTTATGTTATTGAATTTATTTATAAAAGGTATGGAATTCTTCTTTCTGTTCAAGGTCAACAAATTCGTTGATTTTTCTTAATTAACTATTTCAAATCATGGGTAAGTTGGTTGTGTAAATTCATTATGACTCAATGAACATTACGGCTGATTTCCTTATTTATTTACAGTTTGGCCAAAAGGCATGCCGATTTTAAAGAACTTTGGAAATTCGTTAAAAATACAAATTAAAGATATGCCAATTCTTCAACGTTCAAAGCCAAAGCCAAATGTGGTAGTTATACCGAATTATCATCTTCCAATCCATGACGATCCAAATATAATAAAAGCTCATGTTCCTGATCTTATAAGATCATATGAACAACTTCCAAATGGACTGAAGGATATATTTGAAAACAATCGAAAATGGGCAAACACAGAACAATTACATCGCATAAAGTTTTTTGAGAACTTATCCAAAGGACAAAGTCCTAAATTGTTTTGGATCGGCAAGTTGTTTATTATTTAAATGTTTTTGACAAAATGATCATCTAAATCTTTCAAATTGAGATCGATCTTTTTTTTTTTCTCTCTCTCTCTCCTATTTAGGTTGTTCTGATTCTCGCGTTGTCCCGGAAACGATCACTCAATTGGGTTTTGGTCAAATATTTGTACACAGAAATGTTGCGAATCAATTCAATGCTAATGACTTGAATTGTATGTCAGAATTGGAATTTGCTGTGCATAATATCAAAGTTGAACATATCATTGTATGTGGTAAGTCGAAGTGTAATTGAATTTTACCGCTCATCAAAAAAAGTATATTATTTTGATCTTCGGCTTTTTTAAGGTCACACTAATTGTGCAGGCGTAATGAATGCTTGTAACGATGAACTTCACATCAATTTAAAAACTTGGTTGACCGATATCCGAAAAATAAAAGATGAATATCCAGAATTATTTCCGAATCACGTGCTCAAAAGCACGTTGCCCCAAAGTGAAATAGATAGATTGCATAAAAGATTAATTAAGATTAATGTTTCAAAGCAAGTAAACAAAATTGCTTCAAATGAAATCGTTCAGGAAGCTTGGAAAGATGAGAAAAGAAAATTAGCAATTCACGGTTGGGTCTTCAATGTAGAGAATGGACATTTAGAAGATATAGGAGTAACGGTTGGAAAGCATTAAATGGTAATGTAAATTATTTTTAATGTATAATAAACATAAGTTTTTCATTGTATCAGGTAATTAATATGATTCATATGATTCATATGATTCGATCACGTCGTCGCTAATTATTTCCGTTAATTCTATTTACATTCGATGAATAATAAATAATACATAAGCTCGGCTTACTTTATTCTGCCGAATTAAGCATCACATTTTGAAGGAAATTTCGGGTGATGCTAGATAGTTATTATTCAGTAGAATTAATATAAATATAGAAATTTTTTTTTTCTTTTAGAATATATAATAATAAAAATAAATTTTTTTTTTATATTTCATACGGTAACTTTTTAAATCGGCAGAGTATAACTCAACAACATAAATCTTTAATTAAGGATATTTTTATTATAATAATAACTTTTTAAGATAAATAAATTGTTTATTATTTAAGATATTTTAAATCCTAAACTATGTAAAAATAAGCTAATAAAATATATTTATAAAATTATAAAATTTATTAACTTAAATTATATTACAATTACAATTATATTACTAATACATTTATTAAATTATTTGATCTTATTAATTTTATAAGTTTTATAAATAATATTCAAAAAACTTAATATAAATCAAATTTTATAATTTAATAAAGATGTAAAAATAAAGTATTTAAAATCTTATAGTATATTAAAATTTTACTTAATTTATTTTTTGCTTTACTTTTTTTAATATTATTTTATATTATTATTATTACTATTTATTATAAATTATTTTAAAATAATAAATAATAAATTAAAAAATTAAATATCTATTTACATGATAATAACATATATTATAAATTATATAAAAAAGTATTAAAAATAAAAATAATAATAATATTTATCAGTAATTTACTATTTGATAATTTTTGCTAATACAATTAGTTATTAATTATTTATTTTGTTATTATGTCAAATTGTAAATTACTATTTACTATAGTTTAATAACTAATTATTAATTTATTTATTAAAAGTGCAAATTTTATAATATTTCATAATTATTGTCATTTTCTTGTATTTATAATCATTTTTAATCTTTATCAGGTACATATAATGCAAAATTAATACTTTGTAAATAACTATTTTTTGCATAAAGGAGGTAAATGATTACATTTGAATGAAATATTTTATATCATTTTATATATTAAAAGAAATTTTTTTGAATAAACAAGATATAAAAGAAAAAAAAATATCATTTATTTTTGTGGAAAAAATAATTTACTAAAAACCAAAAAAGTCATAAAAATTTAAATTAAACTATTTTTGTAAACTAATAAAACAGTTATTTATATTATTGACCTCATAATTGTGATACTATTATACCTACATATATTTTTAATAAGAATATAATCAGTAGAATTTGCTAAATAGAACTTAGTAAATTTTATTAATTATTAGGATTAATAAAGTTTTAATAGATCTTAATTAATCTTAAAAGATTTAAAATAATATTTTATTTATATATTATTAATTAGATTTAATAATTAAAATAAATAAATTTATTTATTAATTTAAAATAAAAAAGCATTTATAAATTACATTCTTTATTTTTTATCACTTTTTTATAATTAGCAAAAATGTCAGTATTTTTTTATTATTTTTCTTCTTAGAAATTTATTTATTTCAGAATCTAATTTTAGGACTTAAGTTCTAATCTAATATTTTTTTTAAAAAAATTTAAATTTAAAAAAAATTTTAATTTATTTAATAAGTAATTTTAATTAAAAAATTATTATAAAAATATTATTTAAAAAAAATTAATCTTTAAAATTAATAATTTTTTTAAAATTATTTAAGACTGATTAGGACCTATTAGAACTTTTTCAATCCAGTTACTTAACATTTCATATTAAATAACTATTAAATATTTTTAATTTTTAAAATTTTAAGTTACATATATAATAAAAGCTAATTTTTTAAAAATTATTTAATATATAAAAAAATTATATATATAAATTAGTAGTTTTATTATTAATTAATTATTTAAAGTAATAATTATATATTTTATATTTAATATATTAGAAAATAGAAACCATTATAAGTCTAGAGTAAAATTTATATATATATTTTAAAAATTTTATAACTAATAAATGAAATAACAAAATATATATTAAGGTATTGTTATCTTATGATACTAATGACTGAAAATTAGTATTAACGCAAGATTAATAAAAGGATTTAGCTTTTATTCAATACTTTTTAGGGAGAGCTCTGAAGAGTTTATAAATGATTATTACTTCAAACAATAATGTATATTTAGAATAAACTTTGAGGATTTATTAAGGAATAAAGAATTCGATACAATTATATTTGTTAGCATATAACTGTTATTAGTATTTATCTTGTTGGTGATAAAACTAA
>CAJVPQ010004043.1:0-10020 GCA_910591825.1 Funneliformis caledonium | reverse complement strand
AGAATAAAGTACAAATCAAAAGAAATTACAAAAATCTCGTAAAGAACTAATCTAAGATTAAAACTATAGAAGACTGACCCTGCACTTCCCCAAAATCAATTTATAACCTAGGCTAGAAAAATCACATTTCAAGTAAGCTTACGTAAGAAAGTGGAGAGGGCGAGGCCACTACTACACCAAAAATTTGACCAATGAGATCCCATCCTTACCATCGAAGATATTGGAGGGGAGCTAAAAGAATGAGAGAAGGGGTTAGATGATAGATCATAACCTGATGCGACAAAATTGGCAGCCTTGAGATCAAGGGTAATGTTGGAAGTTTTTTCAAAATCATGAACAAGTTGGCAACGATCGCGCTAAACGTTTTGTGTGAATTTATAAATTAAATGCATAAAAGAAGAACAATCAGCTAAAGCCAAACTTTAGGATGAAAATTTGACTATAAAAAATTTAAAGAGGGGTTCTGAAACTATGCCTCTGATAAGAGCAAAAAATTCGGAAGTATTATAAGTGTCAAGCAACCATATGTTTAACTGATCAATTTCATAATCATGTGCATAGGTAATGTTTTTTAAGTAAAGTTTTGATTGTTGAATTATCTTCTTCGTCTCGTAGTTGACAGTAGGACACATCCATATGTGATAAAAGTTTTCATCTGCGGCATCGCATCTGAGACACAAAAGCGAAGGGTTATAAATGGATGGATGTCTTAATTTAAAAATCTCAAAAGTTGGTAACATTTCAAGAAGACGTTGGTATTTCGTTCTTCTAATGAAGGAGGCAGAGTATGATGTGAACTGTGTTGCCATATTGTCATTGAGTATGAAGGATGTGGCAAACCAGTTAATTTGATAGAGCTGTGAATGTTTATCAAAGACAGAGAGTTGAAGTAACCGTGAAAGAAAGTGTTCACGGAACAATTCTTTGCAGAATTGTCTAATAGGTATTAACACCAAAGCATTATTATGTGTAAAGTAGCATCGAGGTGCATTGTTTGTATTGAGCTGAAGGGCTGTAGTGTCTAGATTAGATTTTGCCAGAGCGTTAACTTTGTTGTTAAAGATGTTGTCAGTGTGAGCTTTGACTTTAATCATGTTAATTGTGAGGTTGTGTGTGCTCATTATATTAAAAAAACAAGACCAATGCACATAATTATTAATTTTGAGAGCAGGCGAACAGTGGAAGCTTTCGTAAGAAGGAACTTATATTTGTTAAACTGGGAGATGATGACTGCTGAATCTGTATAAAAAGTAACGTTACAGGAGGAGGGGCTGTAAGTAAGGCAGTAAAGATAGCTGCGAATTCAGATAATGATGAGGAGGGAAAAGGAGATGTAAAAGCAGAAGAAAAGGAAATCATTGGTAAACTTTGGTGAGTTTGAAGCCAAACAATACCCATTCTTATCGTAGGAAGACCTAAATCTTGCAGAGATCCATCTGTATAAAATTCGAGAACAGAAGAAGATGAAAAGGAATGAGATAAAATTAATAATTGAGAATTGAAAGGAGGTGATAGATATTTGTCAAATAGGTTATTAAAGAAAGGCGTAGCAAAACTTCTTGGGGTTACAAATAGACTTTGGTTATTATTTCTCAGAAAACATGTTAAGGCAAGTTCATAGAGTGCTCCGTTAGAAAGAACACTGTGAAGTCGATCGATACGGTCATTATTGTTTGACGTAGGAATTTTTGCATAAAGGGAGATAGGTAATATGAAACAACAACTGTTGTAATGCCCTCTGAATTTAGCAGCTGTATTCTGATGAAAGCGGCAGTGGACACATGGCTCAAGGATTGTCATATTGTCAGGTCCAATTGAAGGTATGTGGTGCCTTAAATGTATAGTGTCGTGATCAATTTTTATAATTCTACCTATGATGAAATAATTGACCATCGTATGCCAGCCAACTATAAATTTGGGTATTAGACGAGAGTAAGTAGGAGGAGTGATGGAGTAGCCATAGCAAGACTTGTGTTTGAAATTAATTGCGGGTGAAAGTAATCTGTTTTGATCAGGTTTTAGACTCGATTCTAAGGTTTTAAACCAATTTGCAGTTTGAAAACTACGGGTAACAGGATTGGTGATAATGCATAGATCACGAAAAGTGAACATGTAGTTTCCTTGGTAGTTGGTGAGTTGCTCCATAAAGAGTATGGAAAACTTCCGTAGCCCATGAGCATGTTTTCTATATTCATAATTTAAAAATTCAGAAATCGGGAAATCCCCTCTTAAAATTCTATTGGATAAAGTTGAAGGCACATTAAGTTCGAGTTTCATAATTTTGAGATCACAAATAAGAGAAGGGAGCCAATCATCAGATTGTGTTGTTTTCATGTATGACCAATATAACAGAGGATTCTCAAAGAGCCATTCCTTTTGTTAAAGTTGAAGGGTATGTAGATGAAAGGATCTTCCAAGTATGTTTGTTTCATTAGACATCTGTAAAAGAGCGTTACTGAAATTCTGTATCAATCTTTAATACAAGGAAGTTAGATTGTAAAAGTAATGTAAATGAAACAAATCCGTTGGGGTATATCTGGAGAGTTTAAGCTTCCTTTTGACAAAGGCGATGTAGGTAGCGACAAAGCTTTTGCATTGTGATTCAGACGGTAGGGTAAGTTGTGATCTGTACTCGATTCTTGGGAGGAGAACGGTATTAAAGATATATATCAGTTGTGAGTCTGTCAAGCGTTTATGCTTCATAATAGTGATGGCTTTTTTATTTCACTGTGTATTTGATTGTAAATAAAACTCTTGTTTGACTTGAGTGAAATCCAAACACCTAAGTAACAAATACTAGCTTTAGGGTATAGTGCGTTGATCGACCATATAGTATTATTATGAATGATTTCAAAAGGGCTCTGTTGGGAAGTGTTGACTAGCAGTTCTGATTTTGACCAATTAACTTGTATGTCATTAAACTCGAAGAAACTATTGGCAATAGATGTAATATTTGTGAAGTCTTCTTTGAATTTAGCAAGTCAGAGCGTATCATCCATATAAGCAAGTGCTAGGATCTTAAGACGATAGTTATTAGTTAAGAGAAGACAGGCATTAGGACGCCAGTCGACTTCTATGACAAAACCATGTTGGGAGTTGTTGATAGCACATAAAAGCAGATCATAATAAATACATTACAAAAGTGGTGATATAACTTCACCTTGATCGATTTCTGAATGCACCAGATATGTATCGGAATTGCCATGAGCTGTAAATACTTAGTTGAATCTTGGAAGAAAAAGTCTCAATATTGTTTGGGTGAATTTGTATGAAAGTCGTAATCTTGCTAAAGCTGTAGCGAAAGTGAAAACATTCACACGATCGTATGCTTTAGACATATCTTGTAAAAGAACCCATAATTCTGAATTATTATAAACAGCATTCTGTTTAATATTATCAAAAAGATGTATGGGATCAAAGGTGGATTTGAAGGGCAGACCCACAAAGTTATAGCCTTTAGAATGTTGTGTTGGATAAAAATGTCTGCAAGCTGTGTATTTAACAATCGAACAAAAGCTTTCTGAACGCTTTCTAGTAAGGTTATTGGACAGGTGTTATTTAAATCATATTCCTACAGTTTGGGTTTGGGGATTGGGTATATATATGCCAAATTCCAACGGTGAGGTATTGATGAAATTTCCAGACAGCCACAAATAATATACTATAGACGTTTCTTTGCGATGAGTCCTAAATGTTTCAACATTTCATTTGAGATTTTTGAGGGACCAGGGGCTTTATTGTTTGGAAGTCGATCAATGATCCTGTACCATTCATCCGCAGAAGGTAAGGACATCAAATTGCTGTAAATGTTGAAGTTGATTGAGTCTAATAGGGAGTATGTAGAGACCCATTCCTCTGGTATCATTTTAGTATGATGTATGGTGCCTGCAACCTGTTGGAAATGTCTAGCAACTTCTTTTTTAACATCTTGTTCTTCAAAAAGTAACTGATGATGTGGAGACGAATTATCAATACATCTATCTAATACGATGGTCATTTTTCTGCGATTAAAAACTGAGTCAATCATCCGAGATGGATTGTGTTTGTAGTCTTCTACACAAGCATCCAGAGCATCTTGAATACTCTTAAGCTTGAAGTTGTGTTCACGCAGTTCTGCCTTTATTTTTAGGCTAGCTAAAAGAAGTTTGATATCTGGAAGGACAGTGTTAATCATGGTTACGTGAGGAGGACTATTTAAGGGAATAGTGTTCAGACCATTATCGTGAACAAGCTGTAAAATTGTGGGTAAATGTTAATCCATTTATCGTGTACTATAAGGTCTGCCAGACATTTTTTTGAAGTTTTATCGAAACGATAGAGGAATTTAATGTCATTGTAGATCTTTAACAGGATGACTGGCTTTTTTGAAGAGTGATAATTTTGACTTGTAAATTGGAATACA
This sequence comes from Funneliformis caledonium, assembly GCA_910591825.1. Taxonomy (NCBI): domain Eukaryota; kingdom Fungi; phylum Glomeromycota; class Glomeromycetes; order Glomerales; family Glomeraceae; genus Funneliformis; species Funneliformis caledonium. The sequence goes on along the minus strand of CAJVPQ010004043.1, from coordinate 5,618 downwards.
TTTTTTTGCCACAGAGATAAGAGAATCTTAAAAAAGGTCCCAAGAAGAGTTAAAGAGACTTTGGGACCAGACGGTATTGGTTGAAATATGTTTTAACACATTGGAATTCAATTTATTATCCAAGTTATCTTTGAATTTGGACCATTTCGAATCGTCCATCAAATTAAAGTTGAAGGAAGTTTTGATAGGACTTTTTCTTGAGAACGTAGAATGTTTTAAGAAATTAATAATTTTTGTAAAAACAATATGATGGTCTGATATGGAAGAATCTGTTTGTACAATTTTGCAGTCTAATATATGAAGCGCCAATTCAGTTGTCATGAAAATATAGTCAATTCTAGATGAAGAATTCCTATTATTACAGGATAGGTATAAGGTGCGATCATCTTAGAATTGGACATTAAACGCATCATATAAATCATGTTGTGAAGGGAATTGACAAAATTTAAGTTAAAAGATGAGTTATTAGTGCGATCTATATCAGCATTTAAATCTCTGATAAGAATAATGTGCAAATCATTTTTTATGGCGTCATCTAGTAATCATTTTAAAAGGATAATAGATTGTTTTGTGATGTCTGTAGAAGGATTGGCAGGTGGGATATAACAATTAACAACCAATAATTTTTGTTTGTTAACAAATTGAAGTTTTGCATAAATAATTCTATCTAAAACAGAGTCATGGGCAAAGATGTGTTTAGCGATGATGAGGCTGAAAGATAGACTAACAACAGTTCCAATTGATCAGGAATTTTGGTTATTACTAAAGAAGGTAGTGTAATTAGGGAAATCGCGATTAAAAATGAATGAACTTTCTTTGAAATTTGTTTCTTGTAATCCTATGATGTCGAATTGATTTACTGAATATAAAGAAAAATGTAATTTTGTTTTGTTAAATTATTTAAAGAATGGACGTTATGAGTGGCGATTCTAAGATTTGGTATAGAAGGAGTGTGAGAATTAGGAATAGTAGTATCATTTATTGTAGGGACAGTAATCATGATAAAATTGAAATTAATTTGGGAAGCTACCGATACAGCGTTCAATGGCTTTGTCAAAATCATCAGACAGTGGTTCAAAAATTTGTGTATCGTGTTTGTTGAGAATGTTTTTGTTAAGTAGTGTAGATTGGAGATCGTGGCAGGATCTGAGTAACTTGTTAAGTACAGGAGTGAATTGCGAAATTTATTGTTGTTGTTTTTAACAGATGAGAATTAGCTGTTCATTTGATTGTTTTTGTAAATGAGCGATGCAAAGATCGGTGTTGATGTGCGGGAATTTATGATCAGCTTCAGTGGCTGAATCAGGTAAGTTATTATTAAAGTCATCCGCCTTGGCAGGAGTAATAACTTGAATTTGAAGGGCTTTCTCTACTACCGCAAGGCGTTGTTGCGAGAATTTAAATTCAAAACAAAGGTCAGAAATAGCGTTAAAAATTGAAGTGAGCTGAGATGTAACAAACTGTTTGAAATCTGGATCATGAATTGAACCACCTTTTGCTGTACCATTATCTAATTTTGGTGTAGGGAGAACTTCAGTTTCCATAAATTCATCAATTGGTTCATCTGCCCAATGCAATCTTGGCTTTTCATTGAAAGGTTATGGGAAGAGGTATAAATGTTATTATTATTAATTTTTGATTTAGGTAGTGGAGGTGGGGAGGTCTCCTTTTTGGTCCTTCTTGAGAATTAACGATTTGTTGTGGAGTTTTAGTTACGTGAGCAAATGTAATATTATCACGAACAGCTCCTTGTATTGGATTACGTTTTAGTGCTGTGTAGTTATTGAACTGAGCTAGTTGGAATCGCTAGTAAAGATTTTGCATATTGCGATCCTTGGGAGATTGATGACGTTTTGGGCAGGTAGAAGCATTATGATATGCTAATGAGCAGATTGCACATAATTTAACTTTAGGGTCAGTCCATTCTACTTTTTTGTTATTTAGAGTAAGATTTTTTATATCCAAAGCAGCTTAAGCATCTTCTTTGTTAGAAAAATAGAAAAAGGCGTATTATAAATAATTATAGTTTGAACGCGCACATCTTGTCACACTAGGAAAGAAAAGCTACAACTTGAGAAGATAATAAGTTCAGCTAAAAAAAGAGGCAAAAGGATTCCTGAGAGCTTAAGTTCAGAATATTTATCTGTATGCTTCAATTGTGATTATTTTGATTCGAAGCAAAGGTTCTGAAGGTATACATAAACACTTTTTATGGGAAAGCAGGAAACTCAAAATCTCCAATCTTTCTTCGTAAATTAGCCAGAGAAACTATTTTAGCAGAAAAATATAACCTTAATCTTATCATAGAATTCGTAACAAAAAAAGAATTTAGAATAAAATACGGTAATACTGATTCTTTGTACCTCACCTGTCCAGATAAGTATTATAAAAAATGCAATGAAGCCTTCTTCAAAAAAGAACTTTCTAAGGAGAAATACTGAACAAAAATGGTTAAAATTACTATAGATATGATAAAAAGATTGCATAATCAAGTAAATGCTTATCTAAGAATAAAAAATGGCACACTTTATCTTAAGATGACATACAAAGAAGTATTATTTCTCATTTGCTTTACTGGCAAGAAAAAATATTTCAGTATACCACATAAAGATGTGGTCAATTTTAGGCCAGATAATCTCTTTATAAGAGGAATTGATACTGTAAAGCAAGGGAATTTTAAGCTCTTCAAGTTTATCAGAGAAAAGTTTATGTGGGAGGCTATGGGTATAAATAATACATGTTCAATTCATAAAATTGTTGAAGACACTCTTCGAGGTGTTAGATTTAAGCGATGGAATTTTAACCAGTTTATTGCAATGTCTAAATGAAAGGCTAAAGGAGGCCTCGCATGCAATAAAATCTTTATGGAACAGATGAGAGAAAGAATAGCAAGTAGGAAAAAAAATATAAAGACCCCTGACTCTAGCGAGCACTTTAGCTATGTTGTAGTAAACGATAGTCTCTGTTATAAAGAAGATAGCATGAAATTAATAAGAAAGGCGATTATATGAAGTTCGCAAATATTGTGAAAGAGTTTAATATAGAGATAGATATTAGCTACTATTTAGAACAAACAGTAGGAATGTATGCATGCTTTATTAACGAAGATGATAGTTTTCAACTGCTCTTATCAGATAAAATAATGCAGATTAAAGATTTAGATAAAAGAGACAAGGAGATCAATAATTATTCACAGAAAAAGGCAAAAAACTTGCTTAAAAGATATATAAAGGTTTGCAATAATGAGATGTCTCTGTCTTGAAAAAATTACTTATATCAGCATTGAATTATATAGATAGTACTCTTAACTGAAATTACCACACCTTGCTAAGAGATAGTAATATTATTTATGACCGCATATTTTTTCTCATGCAATAATACTAGCTAACTTTAATTCCTATATTCGATCTAGGTTTGCAAGGTAAAAATCTCTTCCGGCCTGGTCACAGAGTGATAATTAGTATTTTCGCATATAATAATTTTGCAAAACCATATTCTTAGGATATGATCAGCTGAAAAAATCTACATATTTTAAAGATAAGCTTTATTGGTATAATGGCTGAACAACGTCTCCAAGTTTTTCAGTATATAAGCTTCAAATCTAATGAAATCCATCTCCTAATCACAGAAGAGGATAAACAGGAATTTCGTGAAATAATAACAAATCAGGAGAAAATGACAGATATTGTAATAAATGATTATCGATTTTTACTATAGCATGAGCATAATGGTAAAGGAGATGACCTAATTCATATTGGTTGGTTATTAGCGTATATGATATCTCAAGCAAAAAAAGTCTTAATAAACTCGCCTAAAGATTTACTAAAAATGATATTAATTCGCATTGAAAAAAGATTTAAAGAAGTTCCACTTGTGCCAGTACTTATACAATAGTCGATTAGGATTGAAAATAATAATGATTTGATCTGGTCAAAAAGCATTTTGCATGATCCCTATTTATATAATTTTCATAGGTAGAATAGTCAGTATTACTTTTTTTTGATGAATTCTAGTATTTCCTGACCATAAATCATATAATCGCAATCAGTAGAAAAGCAAATATGGAATATAATACCATCGGTGATATTAGAGAACTTATAACAGCAAAAACAGTTACTGGTGCTAGAGGCATTTCTTGAAACAATGGTACTACTTTTGCATCACCTGAATACTTCGCAATCTCTTTTCTCAAAATAAAATTTTCAGAATGTGCTGGTAAACTATAAACAGATTGATTAGATAGGGTAACTTCCTGGTTTTTCAAAACTATCTCATCCTGAGGTAATAGCTCTTACAAAGTCTCTAATATATATTTTCTGGTAAAATTTTTATCGAATTTTATAACTTTATCTTTAAGACCAAACTCATGGATGAGGGGTCTTAGATTATCACTAACCCAACCTGGAATCTTTTGTAATGAATCATTCATAGGCGGAGATAGAGTATTAGAGAGATCTGCTATTTCATTATCTTTCTTTGAGATTATCTCTTAGAGACGAGAATTTTCCTCTGTTAACTTTAATCATGCTAAAGACAAGAAGTCTATTGTCTGACTGGTTATCTTATGTGACGCTTCTATCCTTTTCTCCATACATTCTATTTCATGTTTCTTTGAATTTAAATCCTCCTTTACTCATTCTAATTCAAGCCTAAGAGAATTGATCTCTTTAGGGTCAGATAAGTTTATTTGGGCTGGCTCTTCTATCATTCCCCCATTACATTAGAATTATGAAATATCAGATCTGGTTTTAAGTCCTCTAACTTACCTTCTAATTCACGTACTTTAGTTTCAAGAGAAAGAATCTGCATCTTGTCAGCAGATGAAGCTTTCTGAGTCAAAGTTGCTTCTCTTTTTAGTATTTTAATATTGGGATCTAACTTTAGTGCTAAATGCATTTAACTGGCTAATCTTATTTTCAATATCAGTATAGATTTACTGAAACCCCTTTTCCTACTTATTGTATTTATCTACCAGTTTTTTACTGAGATTATTAATCTCAAAATTAAATTCAGTAATGAATCTTATTTTTTTTTGAGATCTTGCTCATATGCACTACCTAGCCAATGTCCTCTATTTTTTATATCTTTCAATGTATGTATATTGAATATAATCTTGGCATGGTTATATAGCAGGAAAAAAATGCACAAATAAATTTTGAGATAATAGACATAATCTGTCTATTTAGAATAATACACTCTTTCTGAATAACCTGTTTATTCTGTATATCTTATAGATTCAGAATATTATTTTCCTATATGTCCTGTATATCCTATATATTTAGAATAATATATTCTTTCTATATATCCTATTTAATAAATAATTCAGAGTACTAGGGAAACGGCAACGGCCGTTGTTAAGTCCGGAGCTCAGACATACGCATTCACATGACAATAGTAAGCAATCATTAAAAAAATTTAAAATATTGCTTAAAGTAGAAATGATCTATACAACTACACTTTAAATAAACAATGCATTAATTATCATTATATATATATGTTATGAGTGTATCACAGAAAACCTAAAAAATAATGTATTGTTTTGGCCTACTAATTTTGGGTACTTAGGACCAACACAATTAATATTCGGCTAAAAAAGAAAATTAAATCAAAGTGATTAT
>CAJVPQ010004042.1:0-10020 GCA_910591825.1 Funneliformis caledonium | reverse complement strand
CGATCGACCAGTTTCTAACGCATATTAGTATATACGCCCACATATTCAGTTACATATGAAATTCTTATGAAAATCATTTAGTTTTATGCCTCGGTTGAGACTTGAACCTGTGGCTATTGCAGTGTAACCTACAATAGGAGCTCAGTTGTTGTCAACTAAACTAGGGACGCCAATCCCTATATTAAATATTTTTTGATATTATTTAACGAATAAATAAGAAAAATTTCCTTTTTTGAATCAGGTTAGGTCAACCAATCAAATTATATATAGCCGATATATTAAAATTTATCATTTTTTTTAAAGTGTGGTAGTTTTATATGATTTTTATTAAATTCAAAGTACATATAACAAGTTAAAATATACAAATTTAAGAAAATATAAAAATCTCTATTTAATCTAGACTAAATTAAGACTGACCCTGCACTTCCCCAGAATCTATTCCTAATCTAAGCTAAAAATATCATATTCCAGCGACTAACTGAATGAGAAAGGGCTTGGCCACTACGGCACCAAAAATTCAACCAGTGGGATCCAAATTGAACCATATATTTAATAGAGTTGTTAATAGTTGCAGGAGGAGTGGAACTTGTAATATTATATTCAGTTGTCACAGTGTGATCTTTCTTTGATTTTAAGTTGATATTGTGTAACTTCTCGAATGTAATTTGTTGTAAATACTGGTCAGTCCATATTGCTTGTGTTTGTTCAAAAATAAATTGCATAAAGGTAGAGAGCGCCGCATATGTAAGGTCCTTTGATCCCATAGCATTTTAAACAAATATATATAGTGATTATGGAATCATTCCTTTTATGAGAGCTTGTAGATAAGGGGAAGATTCAGTAGACATGTGCTATATGTATAAATTTGAGACGTTTAAAGCTAGACCATTGTTTTGGATCAAATTTTATAGGACTTGTTGTGAGTCTCGTATGATTTTCTTTATATGAGTTCAAGTAACTGGATATTTCCAAACGTGGGAGAAGGTTTCAACAGTGCAATCATATTTAACGCAAAGCCATGATTGATCAAAGATATCAGGATGTCTTTCTTTTAAGATTTCTATAGTAGGGAGCATTTCTAGAAGTCTTTGGATTTTTTTCTTTCAGATAGCTGAGGCTTCATACGAGGTATGTGTTCGGTAACAACATTATCATTGATGTAGAAAGTCATAGCCGTCCAGTTAATATTCAAATGCTGGTGTTTGCTAATCACATGAAGGTGTTGTATTTTATCAAACAATATTGATTGTGTAATGTTCTTCATAAATAGGTGTATGAGAATTGAGATCTTCAGATTATCATATGTGTAATAATAGTGGTCGATGTAAGAGAGATCAAACCTGAGCACTACGTTCCCATAGGCGCTTTTTGCTAGTTGGTCAACTTTGTCATTTGAGGTATTTCCTGAATATGCTTTGACTTTGCGGAGGCAGATGTTAAGGGATTGTGATTTGATAACTTCAAATAGACTTAGCCAAATCAAGAAATTATTGATCTTGAATAGGGGTCTAGTAGATGAAGAAAAACACAGAATTCTTTTAAAATTATGGAATTGTCTAATCACAACTTGTGAATCTATCATAATTGTAACATGGCAATTCTGTGAGGCAACGAGGATAGCAGTAAATATTGCTACTAGTTCTGCGATTAAAGATGAGGGGAATGTGGTAACTAATGCAGATGAAAAGGTAACCATAGGTGAACATGGGTTCGTTTGCAACCAAGCTATACTCAATTTCACAGAAAGAGTGCTCAAGCCCATAAGAGAACCATCTGTATAGAATTCTAGATGAGTAGTAGCAGAAAACTGTTGCAAAAGAGTTAGTAATTCTTGACTATGTGGTAACATAATAAATTTTGATATTAGTGTGAAAGGTGCAGGACAACGATAAACAATCACGGGTGAGTGAAGGGTATGATTATAAAACTGGTTAGAAATATAGAATGCAATATCCTTTATAAGAATCGAAAACCAGGCGCTGATGTGTTGCTTTTCACCATCTTTAAGTCCTATTTTTACACAAAGGTTTAGGAACGTGATTACTATACAATTGTATTTATTGTATTTTTGGAGTTCAGTAGAATTACTTTTAAATAATGTGGGTCAGTGAAGTGAACATCCATTACATTGGTGTAGAGTTGTCTCAGTAGAGAAGGTATATGCGTAATGAACAACATCAACAAAACTGCCTGACATCTTCAGAACACGACCTATAATCATTGTATTTGTATAGCAGTCCCAATATGAAACAAATGAACGGACTGTTATTTCGTTGTGTAGTGATAGCATCAGAAATCCATATAATGCATTCTATCTGTATATTGTATTTGCAGGTAGTGAGTTAAATGCGTTAACATTAAGTGCGTTTCTAATTTTGAGATACCATTTCGGATGCGGTCCTTTCCTAGGAATGGATAACAAACATCTCAGATCATTAGCAGTATACAGTGACGTTCCTTCTCGATTTGTTACTTGTTCTACAAACATTAGAGAATATTTGGCTAAGAAGGGAGCTGCTTTCCTATAGTCTTGTGGAATGATTGATAGAATAGTGGTGAGTCCATCTTGGATTCTATGAATATATTGTTCAGGTATAGATAGGCTGATATTAAAGCGTTTGAGATCACATAAAAGTGCTAGAATCCAACTGTTGAAAAACTTTGAATTTCTATAGGGCTATTTCACGAGTGGTGAGGCTGGCAACTATTCTTTAACTTGCAGTTGCAATATTCATATGTTAGTAGAAAGACCTAAGAGGCCAGTATCATTGAGAGATGTCAGTAAGGCAACACTGAGGGCTTGCATATATCTGTGATAAAAATTTGTTACTCTATAAAAAGATTTTGAATAAAAAAGACAAGACAGCGTATCTTGTGATAAATGAAGTTTTTTCCTAAGCAAAGCTCTAAATGGTCGAATAATATGATCAGCTAGGAATTTAGATAAGTGAGTTAGTTAGGTTCAAAACTCAATACAAGGTATAATAACAATGTTGAACGTATAAATGAGTTGTTTGTCCGTCAGTCTTTTGTTAAACAGGATAGCCACAGTGGATTTGACGTCCTGGATAGCTTGTTTGACAATAAATGTTTTGTTACATTTGAGCGAGATCTAGACTCCTAAGTATCAGATAAAATCTTGAGAACCAGTAGTAGTAATTGTTTGTGTAATGCTGTTAACACATGTTTCAATAAATTGGATATCGTGTCTATTAATTAATAAGTCCAATTTTGACCAGTTCACTTTAATACTGTTTAACTCGTAAAAACTGTTAGCGATATCTATGATTCCATTTAGTTGTTGTTTGGAATCAGCGATCCACAATGTATTATCCATGTATGCCAATACTGAGGTTTTGCATGAGCGTTCTTCAGTGAAATTGAGGTGAATATTGAGTTTTCATCTGGCTGACATGGTATAGCCTAGGTCTGAGTTTTGAACCTTACACAACAGGAGATCATAATAAATACATCACAGAAGTAGTAAGATGATTTCTCCTTGATCTATACCTGAGAAAACCTTGTAGATATCTGTAAGTCCAAACGAGTGAAAACCTGGTTTCTTCTATGCACAAACATATTCAGGATAAAGAAAATAAATTTTTTAAGAAGTTTCAACCGTTCAAGTGCTCTGACTATCATAAAAACATTTACGCGATCGTAAGCTTTAGACATATCTTGTAAAAGGATCCATAATTCTTTTTTAGTCGAGAGGGCATCATTCTTTATATTGTCAAAAATATGCAAGAGTTCAAAGGTGGAGCGAAAGAGAAGTCCTGCGAAATTATGTCCTCTAAGGATGTTGTGTTGGATAAATATGGTTGAGAGTCACGTATTAATGAGTTTTATGAGGGCTTTCCTTGGACATTCTAATAATGTAATTGGTCTCGTGTTGTTTAAATCAAATTCCTAAGGTTTGGGCTTCAGTATTGGGTAAATAAACGTTAAATTCCATTGATGAGGAAATGTTGAGATTAACAAACAGCCACATATTAGGTACCAAAAAATCTTTTTAGCTAAGGGCCAAGGTGTTTGAGCATTTCATTTGAGATCTTGGAGGGGCCAGGTGCTTTGTCATCTGCGAGAGAATTAATAATAGAATACCATTCTTCTGTTAAGGGTGGTACCATAAGGTCCTTATAAATGCCAGGATCCACATTTTCTAATGGGCTGTATGAGAAAAACCATTTATCAGGAATGGTTTTCAGTTTATGTGTGATACCTACTGCTCTTTGAAAATGGTCATTAACTGTTTATTTAACTAATTGTTCATCTGTGAGAAGTTCTTGAGCATTTCAAGACAAACATCTGTCTAGTACGATTATCTTTTTGTACAGTTTAATACTGAATTGAGCAGTTTTTTCAGATTATTAGCTAATCATTGATCTAAGTGTTTCTGTATAGAAGCAAGCTTGTGATCATTCTCATGAATTTTGGCTTTACATAAGATAACTTTGAGTAAAAGAACCGTATCTAAAAGGAGGAGGTCGATAAAATTAAATAGATAATCTGGGCTAGGATGCGCAGTAATAAAAGCAAGTGAGTTAGCTATATTGCGAAAGTTATCATATAAGAGGACTCAATTAACAGGAAACAAAGTACCCTGTTTGACTTTGAGAAGTAGCTTTTTGAACTTGTGTAAGATCTTTTGATATGAGTATAATTTCATAAGATGAGAAGGTCTTGGGTACTTGAATTGGCCTAATGATCTTCTAAGAGGTATGCATTTTTTGGCTGCTTTGATCAAAAGGTCTTGGAAGGTATCCCAGTGTTTGTTCAGCAAGGAGTGCATCTAGTATGTCTGCTGGTTAATTGTTTTTGTTTGACTGCCGTTTAATAATGCATTGAGTTTATTACTAAATTTGCCCATAGGTCTTCGTTCATTTTGTCGAAAACGAAGCTAATTTTTCTGAGTATTTTACGTTTGTTAAATTTGATGTCTAAGAAATTCGTAATCATAGTAACGGCAACATGGTAATCAGATATATTTGTTCCAGAAGCAACCATCTGACAATCTAAAATATTAAGAAAAAATTTCTACAGAAGTCCAAATATAGTCAATCCTTGAAGACACTTGGCTTGAAAAATAGGTAGGAAAGTTAATTCTATTTCGATCATATTTGATTGAGAAAGCGTCAAACAGTGACAGTCTATGAAAAACTTTAAAGAGTTTGAGGCTGTCTGTGGGATTGTGTAAACAGTCCATATCGGCATTAAAATCTCCAAGAACGATCACATGGAAATCATTGATAATAGCTTCTTAAATCCATTTGCGAAAAACCATTTGGATATCTTTTCTCATTTTGCAGTAAGTAGCAATTAATGATGCGAAGTTTTTGTTTGTTTGCAAATTGTAAGTTGACGTGTATGATTCGATCGAGTTTAGTGTCATGTTTGTAAATGTAATAAGCAATCTTTTTGTTAAGTATTATACTCACACTAAATGCAGTGCATTGTTTTGGATTTGAACTAAAAAATGATATGAAGGAAGGGTGTGAGGGTTAAAAATCTTTTCGTGTTGGGGTTTGAAGTTAGCTTCTTAAAGACCAATAATGTCTATGTTGTATGAAGAATATAACGATAAAAGGTGATGTTGTTTGGCAATGTTAGTAAAGGACCTAACGTTGTGAGTTGCGAATGAGAGTTTAGGTATATTAAGGAAGGTTGTATCAGAATTGTTATTACGTGGAGAAAGTATATTGTTAGTATCTGTAGGGACAGTAATCATAATAATATATATTTAAAATTGGGAAGGCTCTTAAGAGCCTTTTCTGCATCCATATCATAATTGGTGTTGAGGGTATATGATGTTGGCATTTTATCAATTTGAAGCAAATCATGATAAATGAGAACTGTACAGAATGTGTTGCAGGTATTAACCAAAGTGTTGACAGTTTCGGTAAAGTTCTTAAGGTGTAGGTTTTGTGTGTCAGTAATCTCTGTGAGAGCTGCGATAGTTTGACGTTGTTTACTGATGATCGACTTAGACGTATCTACCACTGGGCCAGTCCTGTATTGTTTTAAGTTATAGTCAGTCATTGTTTCTTCATTAGGAAAGCTGACCTTAATATTGAGTGTTTATTTAATTGTCTCTATTCATTTCATAGTGGTACCCAAGGTAACTGTAAGATCGTCAAGTTTCTGGATGAGTTGTTTTGATAAAGTCTTTAAATTCACTATCAGTGTCTTTTTCGTACATAGATCCTCCTGCTTTCATTCCTGTAGAGATGCTATGTAATTATTATTGTTGTTAAAAAGGTTGATTATTCCGTTATTCCATATTCAGGAGAATATCATCACTCCAGTCTGATGATAAAGTAGGAGGTTGTTTTGGAGGACTATTATTTGTATTCTTAGTCAAGGGACGTGGGTTCGTAAGCATGCGAGACTGTTTAAGTAGTTTCTATGTACCATCTGTGATGATATGGGTAAAAGTGATGTTTGGATTGATGGCACTTTTACGAGGACGAATTGGAGCTTTATAATTTTTGCATTGTGCTGGTTGAAAGCGTTGGTAAAGATGTTGGGTGCTTTTATCTTAGGGAGCGTGACGTTTTTTAGGACAATCTTTGATTTTGTGATGCGAAGAGAAGCAAATCAAACATAGTTTGACCTGGGTTTCAGTCTATTCAACATGTTTACCATTGATAGTAAGATTGTCATTGCTGATCGCAACTTCGTAATCATCAGCTGAAGGAAAATAAAAGAACGCATGTTGTAAGTTATGATAATTTGATCTAGCTTTAGGAATAATCCAGGCCGTCGCATTAACCATTAGGCCCAAATTGGATAAATTTTTGCCCATAGTATAACGAGGGAGATATGTGAGTTTAGCTGAGAATTTTAACCATTCTAAGATTTTGTCACGTGGCAAATCACACATGTGAAACTGAACCATGTCATTTAGGAGAAAAATTCCGTGACCTTTCTTTAGTTCGACAAAATTTGCGTCTGTATCATATGTGATAGTGGCTTGTTGTTAAAGATTTTTTGTTTCCATATTGAATCTGACGATCTTGCCAAATCAAGAGAAGATCTTTTTGATGCGCAATTCTGTGGCGTTCAATGGTATTTCTGTAACTTTGATCAATTGTTGTGGAATAAATAGATATTTTAGTATAATTTCTAGGTAAAAACGTGTGGTTTTCTAAATTAGGTAAAATGACTTTACAGAACGCGTCCCTTTCATCTTTATCGGAGAATGTCACTTTTAATATTTTCTTTGATTGGTCTTCTGGATGTTTGACAAACATTACACCTGAAAATGAGTCAAACTGATCGAAAACAAGGTCAGTGACGTCAGAGATTTTGGTTTGGGGAGATTTTTAGGGTAGTCGTCCGCTGGAAAAAATGCGAAATTTCTTGGGGTTTTTATTATTTGTAAAGAAATTTTCTGAGACATCGGTAGCATCGTCGATGTTCATAAGTGGTTGGTCGGGAGTGACAACTAAGGTTGTTTCACCTGTTGGAGCTTCTTTGCCTTTTCCTTTTTTGAGCGAAAAAGGATTAGCATTCATAGTGACTGGAGTTTCTTTGTTGTTGTTGTTGTTAGAGACACTACTTTCAGGTTCAGTAATTTGTAGAGTGTTTTGTCTTTTGTTTGGTTTTTTCTCTGGAGTACCAGGGTGAGAGCGAGATTGTTGTTTTAGTAAATTTTTATTGTTCTCTTTCTTTGGTCTGCCCATGTTGCAGAAAGAGTTTTTTTATTAAAATTTATCATTTAAAAAATTTTTTTTTTTTTTTTTTTTTGTTTTTTTATTCAGATTAGCATTGATTGACGTCTGAATTGTTATTGAATTGATACTGAATTGAGGCTAATTTTAGACTGATTTATAGTTGAATTACTTATCTGATTGGAATCGATCAGCATCAATTAGCGTCTGAATTGTTGCTAAATTGAGGCTAATTTAAGTTCTGAATTGATGCCAAATGGCTATGTCTGATTAAAGTCGATCAGCATCTATCAACGTCTGAATTATTGCTGAATTGAGACTAGTTTTAGGCTGATTTGTGATTGAATTTAAGTTCTGAATGGTCATGTCTGATTGGGATCGATTGGTGTATATGAGCACCTATTTGTGTCGATCGAAAAACATGGCAAATCAGACATAAATAGTATCAAAATCAGCCTAAAATCGGCCATCTAAATTTTAGTCGATTTGGATTATTTTGACTAGTATTTGGCAAAATGAATTTGGAAGGTGGTGAGGAATGATGATACTCTGACGATATGAAATTTTTAGGTATTGTTCCTCGTGGTAAAATATATCATTTCATTAATAGAAAACTAATAGAATCTAATTATGTGATTGATCGATTTTATGTAGAAAATAGGTATAACATTTATTTTGCTACTACTTGAACAGAAGCGAAGAGAAATCAGTTTTATGAATGATTATATACTGTAGCATACCTAGCTACTTTTAGAGTATTATATCAGTAAGGCTACATAGTTGTTAGAGACATAGATTGGTATAACATATTAAAATGGTTACAGAATTCCAAATTTTATCTTATTGGATATAACTTTAAGAATATCATCAAAATTTCAGAGTATGTGAAATATAAGGGTAATTCAATAGAAATAGAAAGAATATGCTGATTTCTATCATTAGAATTCCTATACTATATTCATGGAAAGGATGTTACCATGAATTTCTCAGATTTGGATAATAACAGTGAATTAGTGCGCTGAATTTCTAGATCAGACTTTGACCCAGATTCCAAATATTTTCTTAATAAAATATTGTTCAGCTGTGAAGCATCTCAAGGCCAATACATGTAGGCATATGCAACATAAATAAAATGTGTTTCTGATCCTCGTTAAAGTATATATGATATAATATGTAATAGTCTGTAAATTATCTGTAAAACTATACTTGTACGACAAAATAATTTCACACATAAACCGCTTTCCAAAATATTTCAAATTTTTTCCTTACAACATTTAGCAAAATAAGATTTAGCAGAATAATATTTACTGATATGAATATTTACTCTAAAGGGACAGACTCTCTAATACCACTGGATTCCGAAAAAAATATATTTATATAACGTTACTTGGATCTTAATATTAACTATTGAGTGGTAAGGTAAGCGAAAAAAGTCTGTATATGCATTATCCTAATGTCTTTTATAAATGTTGAGATCTTTAATGCACGTTCTGCATATTTTTACTAACAAACATATAATTTTAACGCAAAGTGCATTTATTTTCAAATATTATATATAGTAAGCAGATATAAAATTTAAATTACAAGTATAACACAATAAAATTTAAATAAGAAAAACTATATCATAAATATAAAATAACTATTTTTGAATATATAATAACAAAAAGAATATGATAAATAAATAATATTATAGAGTCAAGAAATCTTAAAATAATATATTATATAATCCTTTATCAAAATAGATAAAATTAAAGAAATTATAATAATAAGAGATTAGAAAATAATTAATTGAATAAAGAGTTATGAAAGAGAAATACAGTCAACTCTTGATATAACAAATTCTTGATATAACAAATTTTTTGAACAAATATAATAAAAATATTCTTGTTACAGCAAATTTGCTAATCAAATCTCTTAAAATCTTCACTATAGCCTTATAGCAAAGTTGAGATTTAAAACATAGAGTTCATTATAATAAGAGTTGACTGTAATCACATGATATTAAAAGAATAAAACAACTAGAATAATATAACAAAATACAAATCATCTAATATAACTAATAAGTGATATAATAATACAAAATATAATATAATTAGAATGTAATATAAAATAACTGAAATAAAGTATAATAATTGAAAAGTAATATAATAATTGAAAAGTAACATAATAATTTGAATGTTATATGATAACTAAAAAGTAATAAAATAAAATAAATATTATACAATAACTAAAAGGAAGTATGATAACTAAAATATGGGAGTGTTTCTAGAAAAATCAGGTTCCGAGAAATTTTTGACTAAAATTAAGAGCTTAATACATTTTAATCTAATTACATCAAAAACTAAAA
>CAJVPQ010004041.1:0-10023 GCA_910591825.1 Funneliformis caledonium | reverse complement strand
TTAATATAATTTATTAACAAGAAAAAAAAATATATAATAAAAATTAATACCTGTAAAGAGGGTGAATTGATAAGGAGGTGACCACCGAATTTTATTTGCGAAATCGCATTGTTTTACCGGAGAATTAGGCCCAATATAATTGGTAGGAATAGTACATATGGATATCGTTTTGGATATTATTACTATACATAAAGTAAAATTGAGAACGTAAAAGCAAAACATCCTTGATCTAGATTCTTTTTGAACCTATTCCAAAATTTTTTTTTTTTTTTTTTTTTTTTTTTTTTTAGAAAGGTTGCTTTGATAAATAAAAAAAAACATGAAGTATTCTAAAAATAATTAAAAATAAATATCAACCTACCCCTTTCTTTATCATTAAGATCATAAGGATAAATAAAGGAATGTAATAAGGTATGATATCGGTAAAGTCTTTGGGAAGATAATCATCTTGATTCCATAAAAGTAATTCTAACTGGTAAAAAAAAATTATTATCGTCCAAGATCCAGTTATCAATATATTTGAATGAACAAAAAAGATTAAAACAATATATTGTGTAAACATTCCTATGACAGGATGGGAAAAGAAGAACGAAATACGAATTAGTTTTTTAAAAGATCAAAAAAAAAAATAAAAGAAATAAAGGTGGTGTAAAATGTTTTAAGAAATTTTTACGTTCAATGTCTTTACGTGTCGTTAAAGTAAATTCCGGTAACAATTTCCAATATCTTGTGTATCATATAAACGAACGAATTGAATTAATTGTATTTGTTTTACATTTTATATTCTTATACATCTGTATCTTTGCGTTTAACCTACCTCTTACACCATAGTAAAACCACGATAAATAAAAACATAATTTGAAAAATACATAAAATAATCAAAACAGCAAAATCATGTTTAATTTTTCTCTCTATACTATCATTATTCTTCAATGAAATTCCTAAAAAAAGTAAAAAAAATTTTATGATTAAAAAAAAAACAAACATCACCAAACAAACAAAAACAGAACTTACTTTGATAAGAATCAATACAAAAATCATACGAAATATTTTTGGGTTTTTTTAAGCAATAATCATTTAAGTTATAATCAAACATCAAATTTAAAATAAAAAACAATATGGGAATAGTTGTTAAGATACAAAATAAAATCGCACGTATCAGTGTTCTCGCTCTAACCTATTGATCCGTATATATATATATATGATAGGATTAGTTTATGAAAGGAAAAAAAGAAACTTCTTCTAAATAGATATCGAGCTTACGGTAAATCCGGCAGATAAAATGATGAATGGGATGAGAATAACGATCGGTTCGGAATAATCGATGGTTACGATCGAATTCAAGAATAAAAATATTATATATATGCAAATTATTATCAAAAAGATTTTTTCTAATGTATTATATGAATCTATCCATTCTTTCATTTTAATTCTGATATTTTTCTGATTTTTAATCCTGTTCCTCATCGTTGAAAGATTGAAAATTTGAATTTGAAAACCTGGATCAATTCGTTCTTACCTTAAATGTAGATAGTTAATTATTATTTCAAAAATCTAATTTAAGTATAGTCATTGTACAATGAATGCATATACAAGATAAATAAAAGTCGTTTGTGACAGATTTGCTCTGAATCAACTCGATCATGTTTGTATTTGATTCAATTTTTAAAACAAAACGAACCGAACCATTTTGGTTCAAAATTATAAGAGGAACCATTGGTTTAATATTAACGATATTAATCTTATTCTATGCATTTGCACAATTTACCGAATTCTATCATAAATTTAAAATCCCGGGAGTGCTGATATTTGAAGAAAAAAAATACCATGTTTTTCCCGAAGTAAGATTTTGTTTAGAAAGGAGACGAATACCTTATCGAGATATGTTGAGCACCCAAACATTAAATCCTATACAATGTGAATGCCAAACACCGAACGAAATATCGACTTGTTCATGTTATAATTTCCTTCAAGAATCAAGACAATGTCAAGTATATAAGCAAATGGGAATTTCTTATAATACCATGTGGTTTACAATTGATAATATTGATACTTCATTTGAAGAAATTACATTTGAAACTTCTGATGAATCAAGTCAAAATTTTACGGTAGCTACATTCCTGACGATTGATATTAATGAATTTAATTTACAAGATGATTTGTACATGAAAAATCCCATTAATAGTTCAGTATATCAACTATCGGTTCCAAAGGTTTATCTGACAGGTGGTCAATGGTTGTTATTAGAATATTCTTTCACTATATTCAATCCTTATTCGGATTTGTTTTGGAATTTAATCGGTTTGTTTGAATATTCTAAATATCACAACATTTTAAAAATTGATTGGTATGAAACAAATTTTCCTGATTTGCCACAAAAGAATAAGATCGTTGTTGGAATTAAAGGCAAATCGAATTCAACCAGATATGAACAAGAACATCATCGGTTAACAAGTAAGTAATGGAAAGAATGTGAAGTTATTATTATTATTATTATTATTTTATTTAAATTTCCCATTTTCCTTCTGTACAAAATTGTATCAAGTTGCGGGAAATATATCAAGCCTTGGTGGTTTTTATACAGCTTGTGCAGGAATTTTCTTTTATTTATTTGGTAATCCAAAGTTATCTCCTTGGGGTGCGGCTCAAAAAACTATCTTTATTTGTTGGCCTTGTAGAAGAAGTTTTCAAAAAAATCTCGCAAATCGTTATGTTTCAAGTGCCGGCATCCCATTTGGTGAAAAAGTCAAACGAATGCCTCCAGATTCTTCAATAGAAGAAAGACTTCAAATAATAGAAGTAAGGGACCATGGAAATAGAAATTACAATTTTTTTTTTTTTTGTTTTTTTTTTTTTATAAATGTGAAAATTTTAAATGATGGTTTGTTAACCCTTTTTTTCTGTTTCTTTTTTTGGGGAGATATTAATAATAGGTACTGTTACAAGAGTATTATTTAGATACGTATTATATTGATCAATTGAAATTGGTTAAACGAAAATTTCGAAAGAAACGAAGAGATTATGAAGAGTTAGAACAATTACCTCCTCCTGAAGATGATTTAACTTTAAACGAACAAGATTACGAAAACTCTCTCATGGAAAGAAAAAATTTTTCTTTGGTTGATAAATCAAAAGGTAAAGAACGAGTCAATTCCAGATCTCGTACTTCCTCTTATTACCATCGAAACGGATCCTCGAGTTCACCTTCAATGATTCAAATTATCGAACCTCCTCCTGTTAATGAAAGAGATAATGAAGAAGTGAATATTAGCGATGATACAATAAGGCAGTTTAAATATTCGAGAAGATCGAGAAATTCTTCGTTAGGTACTGATAACATAAATAGTCCAGCAGCTAGTGGATCTATTTCAAAGAGTCTTAGACATAGTGCTAATAGTTTACCTTTATTAAACTTTGATAAATAAAGCGTTTAAACGAATTTGTGAATTAAAGTCCTATGGGAGCAGGGACGATGATTTTCTGTTTCACATAATTTCACAGAATAAGGTTGATAATTTTCAAAATTGTGGCCTGATTTAGGATTTGCAATCATCGTAATGCTGGCTGACATTAAGATTGGCCAGAATTTGCGAATCGTAATGTTGGCTGATCTTGCATAATTCTGGCCAAATCACAGAATTTCACAAAATTAACTTTTATCACACGCAGAATTCATCCTTAAACACCGCAGACAATCATCGTCCCCTGCATGGGAGAATCGTTTTTGTAAGACGTTAGTACATCATGTGATCATAATAAGTTTGACGCGAAATTTTTATTTTTATTTTTACATGACAAAATTCACTTAATTGACCCGTCCTAATTTATCGAACTGCAGTTACATATGTCTGATATATGCCGTGCAAAAACTACATTTCGTGCAGGTTATATAGTTTTTTTTTTTAAAAAAAAAAAAAAAATTCTGCTGCGCCAATTTTAAACTATTTCATTTAATCAAACAACCGTGATTATTATAAAAGCCATGCTCATCAGTGATTTGTTTTTAATAAGAAAATGTATTTCATATATTTACGTCAAAGTTGATCATAAATACGCACATCTATCAAAAAAAAAAAAATAAAAAAAGAATAATAAATTTTATTATTATTTTTTTTTTTATTGATAAATAGCTTCTTTTGAATTTCGACTCTAATATATATACCTTTGTTAAATAATTCTATTAAAAAAAAAATAACCTTTTATATAAAATAAGTAGTTTTCATGTATCAAACTTATAAAGTTCCATTAATAACTTTAAATTCATGTTGCAAAAAACCAATCATGTTCGATGATACCAATATTTTACGTAGCAGGTTCAAGAATTCTTCTTCTGAACATGATACAAATAGTACTTTACAAAATACGAGTTCTTTACGTCGCAAAGATATGGAATGCCTGAAAGTTATTATAGATGCTACAACCTTACAGAATACTGTGGTTGGAGTTAATATGTCTGAAATGACTTCAGGACTTAAAGATTCAGGCGTAAGAAACAAATTTCTTGTTCAGCAAGATAAGGCACTACTACCACATAAAGATAATAAGGGACCTCGAAAACAGGAATTGGAATTAGATATAAACGATTTATTCGAGTATGATGTTGACAACAGGTAACCATTGATGATCAACTCCTCCACTATTATTAAACTAATTAACCATGAATTGATAATTTAGTTTTCGAAAAAATGAACAAAATGAACAAGAATCAATTCTTGGAGATGCTGTTGAGGAATTAAATGAAATAATCTCTAATTCACGATTTTTATACACATCTTCAAAGGGCAAAAATGATGATATCACCTTATCTTCACCTGCTTGGGTACCTTCTCAGGTTTGGATGAATTACGCTAGTGTTGGAGAGGAATTTAAACAAGGTTCGTAAATTATTAAAAAATTGCAATCTTTTTCTCTCAAGTCTAATATTCTCGCGAAATCAATAGGAATATCATCATCTCCAATCTTAAGACCCCAAAATCCAATTCCTTATCATGAGTCCTTTATGAATCATGATGACAGTGCTGAAAATGATACATTGTTTCCTCGATCAAATATTTCTTCTGGAACAAAATTGACTAATCCGGATTCACTGAAAAATGACCTTTCATTCAAGGAACGTGGATTTTCGCATTTCAATAGCATCTAAAAGGCATTGATGTAAATAAAGATAGATTGTAAATACCAAGTAACGTAATTCGCCTAGCTGATTACATTTGTATAAATAGATAGAAATAAAAAATATAATATCGCATTTTAGCAGTTTTGTCAATGAATTAATATAGTAGTTAAATAATACTAGGTTAGCAGGATCTGTTGTGTGTCCGAAACTAAAAACAATAAAAACAACTATACCAAAATTTAAAGTGTCGCTTGTGATGTGCTATATGATTAATTTCTTAATGCGAAATACGATTCAAGATTAAAGTGGTACGATCAAAGGTGGTAGAATTAAATATGTTAAAAAATACACAGCCGTTTATGATTTGTCCATGGAATAATTTGTCATGGAGAGAGTTTATTTAAACTTTGACCATAATAAATTATTACTTATATAAAAATACATTAAAACAAAAGTTTGATAATTTAGCATGTATGTATTAATTATTATATACAGGATACTTTAATTAAATTTTTTTTTGATGTTAACATTAAATATAAAAGAACAATTATTAAAAATATTTTCTTTATGTTGGAAGTGAGAGATCAGTTGGCATTAATTTATTACTCTCAGTTGTATCCGAATTCTTTTGTGCAGAATCGTTTTGCAATTATAAAATATAAACTTTAGTTTCTTTATAAAACATGTAATGATAAAATAAATAAATAAGAGAACCTTCTATTGTCTAGTGAGAACTGAAAAATGCATTCACGCGATTTTTTTACCAAACCTATAAGATGTAAATTATTAGATAATCTTTAATCAATATAATTATCAAATTTTTTACTTGTTAAAGTAAATACTAATTTTGTAAATCTTTAATGAGAAGAGCTGATACATAATAACATTTACTATAATCTGATGATATAGCAATTATTAAACCTTTGAGAATCTTCTCCAAGTGAAATCTAAAATTTATATAAAATTTTTATAAAGAATAACAGATTCAGATAAATACATTATTAGCTTTAATTCTATCAATTATAGCTCTTAAAGAATTTAATCATTAATATATTCATAAATTTTAGGTAAAGTGTATACTTCAGAAATGTTATCTACAACTAAAACTTTATTTTGATCATAAATATTAAATAAACTAGAATTCTTTATATTCAGAAAGTAAAATAAACAGATTAAAGGATAATTTAATAACCCTTTTTGTTTAATATAATCTACAGTAGTGACGAAAAAAACTGGCAGTAAATAAAAATTCATTTACTCGATCAATATTTATTAAAATCATTTGAAATTTAAAATATAAATAAACTAATATCACATTTATTATATATTAAAATTTTAATATTGAATTACATTGCCATTCCTTTCAATTACCAAATTTACCCTCCTTTTTATACTATTGACTAAATTAAAACAAAGGTTTTGATCGATATTGAACCATTCGCTCTTAATAATTTCCATAAAAATTCTTTGAGTAATTAATTTTTTTTACTAATTCGTTTATTGACCTTCTTTTCCACTCTTTTCTTGATAATCGCCTACAAATTTTCTATTGGATTTAGATTCAGGAAATATGACAGCCAATTGAGAATCACAGGACATTGATTTTTGAGAAGAGATACTATAAGCTTAACTTTATGTTTCAGATTATTGTCCTGTTAGAATGTCCAGGATCCTCTAAGAAGCTGATATACTTGATCAAAAGATTATTTGTTAAAATTTTACGGTACAACTCCCCATTCATGTTTTCAGTAAACATGTGAAATTCAACGATTCCTTGCAAATAAAAAGCCCCCTAAACATGAACTTTGAATGGGTATTTGACAACTCCACGAGTTGGTTTTTCTTCACCTTCTTTATAATGAACTAAGGTAATGTTATGGAATATTTAAAAGATCATTTCATCAGAAAAAATCATATTTTCCCAATTTTTATTTTTATGAACTTCTGCTCAAGAAACTTGTCTCTTTTTTGCAATTAAAGTGAGAAATGGGATTTTTTTAAGAATACAAACTTGGTAACCAAACTTCTAAAGATTCTCACAGACTGTGCAAGTGACTATATTAAGACCTGGATAAGTATTATTAAGAATGTCTATAATTTCAAAACTTGTTGCATCAGCATGCAAACGAACGAGTTAACCAAGATAACGCTACTTTTTTGAACTTAAAATCTTTGGGCGTTCAGGATGATATTGTTGATTTAAATTTTTTGATTTTTTTTAACTGAGATGACCACTGATACAGTGTTCTTAGTGGGAATTTGGTAATTTTGTGTAGTTCATTTACATTTCGTATTTCATTATTCTACAACAATTTAACTACCTCATGTCGTTCTTTAATAGAAATTTTTTGCAGTATTATTAAATCATATCGGTCATAAGGTACTCTTGTATTCAGTTTTTTTATGCAATTAATTAGTATAACATAGTAAACAACCAAACAAAAAATTTGTTTATGTTATCCAATCAGATGTGATGTAAATCATTATTTTAATCACATGATCATAACTGCCATTTTTTCCGTCACTACTGTAAATAAATAATATATATATATTTACAATAGAATAAATATATCCTATACTTATGTTTTAGACAAATAGAGTTTTAAATAGATTAGATCAGTAGAATTGTTTATTTTAAATAATGTCTTATCATTTTTATTTATATTTTAAATATTATAATTGATTTTGATCATTAATTAATTTTAACCATTATAATTAATTTTGACTACTATAATTAATTTCAACTATCATAATTGATTTTGACTTTTCAAATTTTTTTATAAATGGTTAAAATTAATTTTGATTATTTTGACAATCTAAATCAAAATCAAATAAATTTTAGTTTTATGTATAAGTATAAATATAATATAAAATTTTATTATATATATAGATCTAATATAATTTTATTTATAATCTTTGAAAATATTATGTGTATACAGTGATTTCTATAATTATTGTATCACTTTGTTTGTAATTTTTAGATTGTAATAAATAAAAATTTGATGATTGAACAATTTGCAGATTTAATTAATGTATTGTCTGAGTCTTCTTTTATAATATATTCAAATTCAAATTTCTTTTTATTTATAATTTTAAAAAAAATTCTTTTATAACATAAATTTTATGATATAATACTTTTGACACATATAAAAATAAAATCAAAAATATAAATTTTTCAAATTTTTTTTAACAAACTATGCTCTAAATTTTTTAACAAAACTATCACTATTTCGTATATTTCCCATTAGCCTTAAGTACATTTTTAACTTATTATAGCATAGTATCAATTAGCTTTAAACAAAATTCAGCATTAATTTAATTCTATACTAATTGTATCTTATTCCACAAATCTTCTGCACTAGTAATATTATTGGAAAGCTGTCACAAATGATGATTAATTTCATTTCACAAATGTTCAATGGAGTTTAAATCTAGTAATTGTGCTGATCAATCTAAAATTTTAATATTATTGTTATCAAACCACTTGTATGTTTTCTTTGCTGTATGTTTTAGGTCATTATCCTATTGGAAAATGACATCATTTACATTTAAATCACATGCGGTAAGGGTCCTTAAAAACTCATCTCTCAAAATTTTTCTATATAACTCTCCATCTATTCTTCTGTCAATTTTACAATACTTTTTGATGACATATAGCCTCATATCATTACAGAACCTCCACCAAACTTTACAGTTAGTTTAATATACTATAGTTACAAAGGTAAATTTGGATTTTTCTAATACTACACTCTCTCATTTAAGCCAAAAATTAAGAATTTACTCTTATTTAATCACACTACTTTTCACCAATCTTCTATAGTCCAATTTTTATATTTTTGAATAAATTTTTTTCATGCTTTTCTATGTCTCTTTAGCAGCAATGATTTTTTTTAACTCTAGCTACAAAACCTTACCTTTTCAATGAGTGTCAAATAGTATTAGTAAAATAATAATATTTTCGTTGAAAATTAAAGATTTTTAAATTTAAATAGCATTTGTACATTCACCTGACTTAATAAGCCTGGCAATATTCCTATCATGACATTCTGTAAGTATTCTTGTGCGGCCTAATTTTGAAATAATATAAAAGCTGCCTGTTTCTTTTTTTCTTTGTTTAATTCTTATTACAGAAACATGACTTATATTTTTGCAAAAAGTAATTGTACGACTTAGTAAACCTTCTTGAATAAGAGTAAAAATACATTCCCTTTAGTAAAGTAGAATCACCTTCATAATATATTTTAAAAAAATAAAAAAAAAAGGTATACAAATTGATCTACTGATTTAAATTTACTTATATGTATAAGATGCGTCACATGATCATAACTTTCTTATATTAATTTTGATTTCAAAAGTATTGTATCATGAAAAAATTGCATATAAATAAATTTTTTAAAAAGCCACAAATTAAATAATATTCAAATTTAAATATATTAAAAATCTGATTACAGGCTTTAAACTAGTTTAAAATTTTAGCCTTATAGTCACATACTTATTCAGGTATTATGATCTAAAAATTAAAAATAAAGTAGTACAATAATTATAGAAGTCACTATATATATATATCATATGCATTTAAAAATATATTTACGTAATAGTTTATATGATAATTTACATAATAACTTATGTAATTATAAATTTATTAATTATTAATAGAATTATATAATCAATATTAATTAAAATTAAATAATAGAAAATAATAAAAATATCAATAAAATATTAAGTTAAGTTAATAAAAAATAGTATTTTAATTAAAATTTTTTAATCATTAATAATTTATATTTTTTAATATTAAAATAATTGGAATATTTAAAAAAATCAAAAAACTTTTCTTATCCCTTAAAGCGTAGGTATAAATTGGCTATAAAATATTATAGAAAAATTATAATATTTTAATATCTAATGAT
>CAJVPQ010004040.1:0-10023 GCA_910591825.1 Funneliformis caledonium | reverse complement strand
ATAATGTCATAATCGATGTAGGAAATGGTGCAGACCACAAAGAATTTCATGCTCACTCTGTTGTCCTTTATAGTAGGTCATCATATTTTCAATCGTTATTTTCATCCTATAAAGTTGAGAAAAGGGATGGGATATCTATCATTAGGTTTCCAGGCATTAGTGTAAATACGTTTCAATCCATTATAACGTAAGTTACCTTTATACTTTTGATTGTTCGAGAACTCTTTTAGAACTTGAACTGGTATTAATCCCTTTATTGAATAGTTATATCTATACCGGAAATATTGACCTGACCGATAAGGAGGGAATCGAAATATTAAATATTTTGTTCATCTCTCAACAATTTTGTTTAAACTCCCTAACTAAATTCATTGAAAAATATCTTATAGAAAACCATTCTGAATATTTAAGGAAGTATCCCGTGGAAACCCTTCAGAGTATTTTATTTAGCATGTTTACCTTTAAAGATTTACAGGAAATTTGTATAGAGGCAATCTGTTATGAACCGGAACTCATTTTCCTCTCTGATAATTTTACTCAATTACCCGCTCCTCTATTAGAAATTATTCTTAAGCGGGATGATCTTAATCTGATTGAGATTGAAATTTGGGAAAATTTAGTTAAATGGGGTGTCAAACAAATTTCAAGGCAACTTAATGATAATGTTGATGAATGGACTCAAAAAGATTTCGTCGAGTTGGAAAGATACATTCATAATCTCATCCCCTTCATTAGGTTTTACGAAATTTCTTCCGAAGATTATTTTAAAAAGGTAAAACCTTTTGAAAGGTTTTTACCCAAGGAATTGCAGGAAGACATTATTCAGTACCATATGGTACCTGGGCATGCACCAAAGTTTAAAACATTAACGTCAAGATTTGCAAAGAATGTGAGTGATGATATTGATTCTAAATTACTTGAGCAAAAGCATTTTCTTACACTTGCAAATTGGATAGATGAAAAGCATGAAACCGCTGCTTACATTAAAAATATTCCATATAATTTTCAATTGGTATATCGAACATGTAGTCCTGGTAGTTGTTCTATTGATGATCTCATGAAGAAAACTGGACCGGATAGTAATGATTCTTTTATTCTGATATGTGATCCAGGTGATCGAGGGAAGTTACATGGCATATCAGGTGGTTTGAAGCAATCTAATTATAGGTTAGGAGGGTATATTTATGAGAATGATTGGAGTGATTCAACTGGAACAAAGAATTTTCTGTTTTCTATTAAAATCGATGATGATACCTATGAGCCCAAAATTATTCGGAATAACGATAAAAATAGATTCTATCACTCATTTATAGAGGCGTTCAAATCCTCCATGGGTTTTAAAGAAGATGGTTCCGGAAAGTTCTTTTCATGGGAAATATTTAAATTGGAAAGGATAGCTATTACGAAACAATTGAATTCCAACAATAACCCGGATCAAAAAAATAATAAAAATAATAGGAGATCAAAAAAATTTGAGATCTTTAGTAGTTTAAAGTCTAAGATTGGTTGATTGGTTGGTGAAATTTTCTTATTTTATGTTTAAAGTTTTTTTTTTTTAGGATCAATTTTTTCTTGAATTCATTTTTTTATATTTACTGTTTACATTATAATCGTTGGATATAATTACATTATTACTATTCCACCTATTCATTCACATTTTAATCTATCATTAATATTTATGATCAAAATAATCGTTTCGAATGTTCTATAAGAAAAGATTCTGTATTTATTAAATCCTATATATTATATTATATATATATTAAATAAAAAGCTTTCCTTAAATAAGCTCGAAGGAATCATTTAAGTTTTAGATGATGGAAGATAATTGAAGTTTAGAAATACAATAAGCTTGTGATGTTGGACAGATTAGTGCTTAGAAAACTTTCCTCAAGCTTCAAAAATCACATTTTTTGCACCTTGACGATGATGATTTCTAATTTATTGAGGTAAACAAATCAATTTACAAAGCTAATTTTATTTGGTAACATTCAAATCAAATCTTCTAATTGAAATGATTGATAATAAAAATTAGTGCACGGAGGAATTGTTGGTGGTTCTGCTTCTGGGGCAGGTCAATCATGAGATTTTAAAAGGTCAAGGGGCAATCAATTGATATCAGAAAGTATTTGACAGCATAACCGGCATGCAAAATAATTTCAGAGTTGATCGGTCGCGTTTTTTTTAGATGATTCTATTAAGATATAATTCTCGAATTGTAAATTAGATATTTAAGTAATTAACTCTGTTAGCTTATT
Organism: Funneliformis caledonium; assembly: GCA_910591825.1. Lineage (NCBI taxonomy): Eukaryota > Fungi > Glomeromycota > Glomeromycetes > Glomerales > Glomeraceae > Funneliformis > Funneliformis caledonium. Next base: position 7,768 of record CAJVPQ010004040.1, on the reverse strand, counting down.
CAATAAAAGAAAATATTCATATCACGTAAAAAATAAATCAATTTTTTTTTTTTAATTTTTATTTAATTGAGATCTCGTCAAAAATTTGTTAAATAAAAACAACAAATTTAGAATAACCTGACCTATAAAAAAATGAATGTCCAGAAAACGTGCGATAATTATTTATTTATAATTGATCCGATGCTGTGGCTCGTCAGAATCTTTGGATCAATGTCAAGAAAAAGTATAAAACGGGTCATATTTGATCCTGGCCGCCGGCATTAAAATTTGGCAAGAATTAACAAATTCCAAAAGCTTAATTCCGGCCAAATTAATTCGATCTAAGAAAACAATCCAAATGGCTCTATTATTATGGAACACACGGATTTATTTTTTAATTCAAAGGTTGTGAAGCAGCCGGGATAATTCCGTTCAGACCTTTTCTTACAATTGAATTAAAAATATTATTAAAAGGTTGTCGTTTCTCATCTAATTTGCAAAAATGATAGATAGTTACAATATACGAATTCTTTATAATTTTTCAACATAAAGATCTTGTCATAAACCTACTTTACTTCCTTAATATCGATTAATCATCTAGAATCTTGCAAATGTTCGAGGGTAATTTTTGAAATCTTGAAAGTTGTAAACTCTTCATCCTATGGAATAGACATTATTAAAGTACAATTTATTTTTAAAACAAGGGTTAATATAAAAGGAAAGAAAAGAAGCGAAAAGTATTCTTTACGTTGTATCATAGAATTGGTTATCCATGGAATAACGAGTAATTAGATTAATGGAGCCTCAGAGTCGACCAATTATATTAGACTTCCCAACGTCACTTCTTGCTGAATGACTATTTTCTTGTATTTATTTGTTTTATTTATATTTTATTGAAGGGTAATCCAAACGGGCTTTGATCGGCATCTGTCAGAAATTAATCGGTTGTTTATTTTTCCCACCTTAATGTAAATATGAAGGAGGGGGCAATAAAATATTATTTTTATAATAGTTAATTTTTCTGGAAAGCTACATGACCCAGAAAATCATGATGTAATTAATTACTTACACACCAAGAAATTTCATTTTTCTTGATGTTCTCGAACCATTTTTTTTTTTTTTTAAATAATTTTTTGAATGGAAAACATTTCTCACCTCCTAACCTAAACTCGTATAACATTTCAAAAGATTGATGAAATATGCCTAAAAGAAATCAGTCACTTGAACGCTTTATCCGAAAGGTAAATTATTATTAATATTCGCGAATTCTTTGAAATGGGTCCTTGCCAGCGACGGATGAAGTTGAATTGAGAAAGAATCGGATTAAGTGATATCACAACGTTACATCATAATGGAATAAGGGAGCAAAATCACACAATAACTCAATATATTCACTTATTTTCCTCAAGAGGAATAATTAGAGAAGTTATATGATGAAATTCAATTTTATTTAGCAACACAATGTAGCTAAGGTAATAATAATAGACGGAATTCGTATTCGCTTGGTTGTATGAGATAAAGGTAATAATTTTTAAGTCGACAAGTGTCCTTTGTGTAGTGCCAACACCATCTAAACGATAAAATCAAATGACATAAACACTGTGTAAGTAATATATCGGAAATTGGAGAGTCCATGTCCACATGATTAATTAACGATTCATTGCAGGAATTTATATTTAACCTAAAAAAAATTTCAAATATCTCTAATAATAGGTGAGAGTGACACCAAAGACCCAATGTAAATCTTCTAAGAATAGGTCAAAAATATAATCGAATGTTATTCAATTGTATACTTTCTAAATATTTTTTTTTTTTTTCACAAGATTCTTGGGACTTTTTAATTTTTGGGTGATTCGCTCGGAATTCACGGTGTAACTAGGGAGTATGTTTCACCATGTGTTTATTATTTTATTTGGACTCTTTTTTTAAAAAAAAAAAGAAAAAAAAAAATTCAAAAATAGAAACATGATCATTGGAATTGACCTTGACACATTTATTCAAGAATGAAAAAGACTTTTGCATTACAATGAGTCATAAACTCATGAACGTCATAAAAAAAATCATCTATTTTTATTTCCTTTTTTTTTTCTTTGGTCGAAAACTTATTGACTGACTTTCATATATTTAAATTATATGATTATACTTTCAAATTGAATAAAAGCAAATAAAACAAAGCAAAAAAAAACAAAGGTCTCTATCTATGACGTGTCAAAATAAATAAGTTGATCGACCAAATCGGTTTAATTGTCAAAAAAAAAAAAAAAAAAAAAAAAAAAAAAAATATATATATATTTATAATAACCCTAATAAAAAAGGGAAGGAAAAAAAAAAATTTTTTATAACTTTATTTCAATTATTTTTATTCTTTATCATTATGAAAATTTTAATTTTAATAATAACTTTATTCGTATCAATTCAAATTATGCATATTGAAACATATGCTCATACAATAAATCCAACAAAATTTAAAAATCATCGAAGGGGTAACATAATTTGGGATAGGGAAGTGATCTTAGAACAAACCCCTGAAACAGATGAACCAAAATGCATAGAGAATGAAGTAACAACTTGTTCAAATACGCCCAAGAATGAAGCGCTCCAAGAAACACCTAAAGAACCACCTAAAGAAGATCCTAAAACGCCATTACCACCACCCAAAGAAGAACCAAAAAATTATGAAACACCACAACCTAAGGAAGTACCTAAAGAAGACGAACCATCACCGTCCTCACCACAAACGCCCAAGGATGAACCAACATCAACACCTAACGAAGAACCTAAGAAGGATGAATCATCCAAAGGAGTGACGAAAAACAAGGCTCTTGGTAATGATGAGACATCTAAAGGCAGTTCAGCGACATCCAATGAATCTCATGCAGAACACAAACTAGATAAATTAAAAAGTAGTGTTATAATTGGTTCAGTCATAGGAATAGTATCCGGAGTTATTATTTTTGTTACGTGTTTTGCAATTGCATACGTGAAACATAAAAATCAGGAACAAATGGTCCTTCTAACTCCAGAAAATAATGATAAGATTATGGATTTGAATAGGTCATTTGATAATGAAGAAGTTATGGTCAATAGATTATAAATGGAAATACTTTCAATTACCAATTACGCCAACCACCTTGACAAAACCTTAAAGTAATACATTCATTTAAGCATTCTAGAGAATTCATTTATTTAATCATGATTATGTAATAAGACATGAAAAATTTTTAAGATGGAACACAATTAGATTGTAAATTCTGTATATTATAAAATTTATATATTTTTTATTTATTTATTATTTTTGTTATTATTTATTATTTATGTTAACGCCGTTTTGCAATTTGACCAAAAAAAAAAAAAAAAAAAAAAGAAAAAAAAAAGCGTCCCATTCGCGATTCATGTGAACTTTAGTGAAACTATGCAAGGTTAATAATGCATGCTACCTGCAATAATGATATAATCAAGCGTGTTGCAGTTGCACCAAAAAATAACAATCTTTTTTCCGAAAGTAGAAAACAAAAAATTAATCGCATCGCATGATCATCAACTGGTTTTTTTTTGAGTTTCTTGAGCCGAATTTTGGGATTATCACGTGATTTTAGTAAATTTTACATTTCAAATTTATTTACATTTTTAGAAAAATTAATAAAATTAATCCTTGAAACCCAACGGATAGCTGTTTATTAAATTAGTTTTAAGAGAGATTATGAAAGCAAGTAAATATTTTATTTAGGTTAAAGTTAATAATGCTTCAGTCACTTTTACAAAGAAATCAATCACTCCTTTAATTAGATAAAATTATATTAAAGTATATGCAATTATTAACGAATTAGCATTTTAATTATGTTACAATTTAGATTAAATCCTTCATTTCTTTAATTGCTTATTCCTTATATGATCCTAGTCATACAGAATAAAGAAAACAATAATATAAACAAATTAATGAAAATATAAATAAACCGCTTCTTTATATGATGTAATTCTTCGTTTTTTGTCAAAACCCCATAAAGTTTAATTAAACATGAATATCATACGTATCAAATAATATAAAGTGAATGCCGTTATTAAAAATTAATAATTTTCTGCAAGTAAAAGTACCGTAATTTTATGGTGCATTAATAACAATTTCTAGCTTTGGAAATTTTTTTTCCGAACCTATGATAAATTTGTAATACAACCATCGAAATTAAAGTGCAGAATTGAAATGGCACAAACTTTTTTAACATGTACTGTACATGGAAAATAATCTTTATTACGATTATTTTATGTTCCTGACGCGCGATAATTTCTACGGCTTTCTAGTATAAGCCTGATGCTTTATTCTGCTATCCATTTTATTTTTTATTTATATATTTCTTTCCAAAAATAAAATTTTGAATATCCTTCTACAATCGTCTCATCCTTAATAAAGATTCATTATTAAAAATTACGCTAGTAGAAAATTCCTTAACTTCGTATTTATTGAAATTTGATCGGAAATAAATATACGAAAAAAAAAGATAAACATAAAATAAATTGGATTTTTAAAATAAAAATTTAATTCATGCACACTATATGCATAATTACGGATTTTCTTGAAGATTAGATTAAAATAAATATAGATTAAACATTTTGTAGATAGAACTATATAAATAAAAATAAAAAGGGATTCTAAAAATAATAAGTATATTTAGAAACACATTATTAAGATACTAAAAAAGAAAGTCGTAATATTCTAACAAAGATTTTCAAGTTTCCCGCGCTGCAATTACTGATCTACATTCCTTTTATTTTGTTACTTTATATAGAAATCATGATTTTTTTCAGAAACCTCGTAATCACGTGATAGCAAATGTTGAGCATGGTCGATAAAAGAAAATCTACCACAACGCAATGATAAACCGATAAATAAATAGTCGTATCGCCAAAATTTTTTAATATATAGCCTAGAAAAGATATCATTTGTTGGATGCTTTTCAAGACCGCTTAGGGTACGTATTGATCAAGCGAACTGGTTTTCCATATCAGATATACCATCGATGAAGGTGTCGAATCTTTAACATTTTCTGAACAATAATTACGATTTTAACGACTCCGACTTGTATGATTATACTGATTTAGATGAGAATTATTTTAGACAAAGTTTTTGAATTCATTCTTGTAAATTCTATGATTTCAAAAATTAGAAATAGTCGGTCAGTTTTAGACCGCACACGTTGATCGAACGTTATCATCCATATTATCTTTAAGAAAAATCTTTATAGAGTTACATATCATAATGTTATAGATTATACAATGTACTATTCCTAAATAGGTTTCTGACGTAATGAAGAACATTAATCACGAAGATATCGAAATTATTTTGAAGAAAAATATAACGAAATTCTGGTTATTAATAATTAGAATCTTTTGTCGAAATGATCCAAATGATCTTCACTTTCATTTATTGTCACATTTAGCTTTCGAATAAATTATTATAAATTTCGATAAATTTTGTTTACAATAACTATCGAAAAAAAATTTAATTTGAAATTAACTACTTTGGAATGATCGGCAAAATCACGTTACCACAAATTTATCAACCAATAAAATTCCTTCTCGTTGTTTATAAAAATAGTGCGTTATCTCGAGTAAACTCTTTTTTTTTCCTTCACTCGCTCCCCTTCTTTGATCACGAACATAGATGTACCGTTTAATCACTTCATATTTTTTTTTATTTTCTTATACCATTCTTTAAATTTTAGTTGGACAACCTTGTGGATCATAAAGAATAAGACGCTCGCCTGTATTGAAAACTAGATTTGACTGGCAACTTAAAAAGAAATAGAAATGATTTGTATATGATGAGCTGTGTACTGGGTTTGCTTGTTATTTCTTTGTTTTTACGCGTCACCTTTACTTATGCGTTCGTTCAATTTTCTTTAACTGGATTGTTTAAACCCTTTGGATCGTAATACTTTATTGGAAGATGTGTAGACGTAATTTCTGTGAACTGGGTTTGTCATGTCTTTTGGTATTAATTGTATTAATTTCTTTATATACTTTACTGAAGCGTTATTTGTGAAATAATCAATAGCTAATTGGCGATGAAATGATAATACACGAAATTTTTTGCGGGCTAATTTGCTATTCCTTGGTTATTTTTACGCTTTAAATTGTTTTATTTACTTCACTAACGCGTCTAATTGCTTTAACTACCAGAAATCTCGTGTAACTATGGAAAATTTTCGATAACTAATTTGTGTAACACTTAGAGTGATTTTTGAATTGTAAATTGGTTGGAATAATTAATGGATGATATATAATATTAATGGATTGGGAGACGATGGAAATATGTAGTAAAAATGGATGTGAGATGATAGAGATGAATAAAGACGAAAATTTCTGTGGATCGGGTTTGCTATGTATTGTTTAGTTTTGCTTTTTTTTTACATCAATATTTTACTAACGCGGTCTAATTACTCGCTGAACCGAAAAACCTTTATATCGAGTAACAATGGAAAATTTTCAATAATTAATGTGTGTGTAGTGTATCAATGAAAGTGATTTGAATTGTAAATTTTTTGGAGTGGGAAATGATTGAGATATGTAGTATTAATGGATTGTGAGACAATGGAGATATGTAATTGTTAGACGAAGAGATGGTGGGGAGATAATATATTGATGAAAATTTCTGCGGATCGGGTTTGCTTATGTATTGGTTATTTTTTGCTTTTTTTTAATATTAATATTTTACTAACGCGTCTAATTGCTTTACTGGACTGCGTTACCTTTAGATCTTGTAACAATGGAAAATTTTCAATATCTAATGTGTATCAATGAGAGTAATTTACAATTATAAATTGGTTTGACTGGATTTGACTGGAATAATTAATGGATAATATATAATATTTATGAATTGGGAAAGATTGAGATATGTAGTATTAATGGATTTTGAGATGATGGAGATATGTAATTGTTAGACGATGAGATGGTGGGGTGATGAGATAGATGATTGATGAAAATATCTGCGGATCGGGTTTGCTTATGTATTGGTAATTTTTTGCTTTTTTTTTACATCAATATTTTACTAACGCGTCTAATTGCTTTAATGGACCGCGCTACCTTTGGATCTTGTAACAATGGAAACATTTTCAATAACTAATATGTGTATCAATGAGATGAGAGTGATTTTTAATGTAAATTTTTTGGATTGGAAAATGATGGAGATATGTAATATTAATGAATTGGGAAAGATTTAGATATGTAGTATTAATGGTTATGAGACGATGGAGATATGCAATTGTTAGACTTTGAGATGGTAGGGAGATAATATAGTGACGAAAATATCTGCGGATCGGGTTTGCTTATTTATTGGTTATTTTTTTGCTTTTTTTACATCAATATTTTACTAACGCGTCTAATTGCTTTACTGGACTGCGCTACCTTTGGATCTTGTAATAATGGAAAATTTTCAATATCTAATGTGTATAAATGAGAGTAGTTTAGAATTATAAATTTGTTTGACTGGAATAATTAATGGATAATATATAATATTTATGAATTGGGAAAGTTTGAGATATGTAGTATTAATGGTTGTGAGACGATTGAGATATGTAATATTAATGGATTGTAAGATGATGGAGATATGTAGTACAAATGGATTGTTAGTCGATGAGATAGTGGGGACATGATAGAGATGATGATTGATGAAAATTTCTGTGGATCGGTTTGCTACGCATTGGTTATTTTTTTTTTGCTTTTTTTTATATCTATATTTTACTAACGCATCTAATTGCTTTAACTGGACTGGATTATATTTTGGATTGCATCATTA
>CAJVPQ010004039.1:0-10028 GCA_910591825.1 Funneliformis caledonium | reverse complement strand
ATTTATATCTATTCTATTACATATTTTGATATATCTAATATATTAACTATGTTAACTATATCTACTATATTAACTATATTAGACATATCTGATATATTAGACATATTAGCTATATTAAACATGTTAGACATATTAAATATGTTTAACATTATCGACATTTGTACTTTGTCATATAATTGTAGATCTATGATCGTTAAGATCGATACCTGATCACAATATCACACTTGACAGTATTATCAAAATCTTCAGCATTTGCATTTTCAAGAACAGTTATATGTTCTTATGCAAATGATATTGATTGAATAAGCCTATCCAAATAATCATCAGGAGGTTTTTGACCTGTATATAGTTTATTTTTAGCAAGAATAGGTACAATCAAATTTAATATTGGTAAACGTCTAACGTCAGTTAAATTTGCAATTAGGTTATTCTGAAGTACCAAAATTTGTCACTATAAATTTAAAATATTCTGGTCTTTTTGCCTAATCACTAGCTGAAAAACAAATTTTTCACATAGCAATTCACAATGTGAATTTATTTTCTTGCTATATTAACTAACATTATAAATATCTAGTTTTGAGTATTGGTCTGCAACTGTCAGATATTTTGTTGTAAACGGTTAGTATCTCACTGATACAATAGCTGTTTAGCAAATTTTTCTCGTAATAATCCTTGAATATGTCTATATTTATCCTGATATGAAAACATCCAGCAATGGGATTCTTGTCTCTCATTATTATAGGCTAACATAACCAAGTTTCGTTCTCCTTAAGCATTGTCTCTTTCTCTTAAAGTTCTTTCAACCTGAACGTGGGATTTATCTAATAAATGTTATAATCATAAATTCTGATTTCTGCTATCATTTAATTGATTATCTACCTGCTAAATTAAATCATTTAATAAATTCTGATATTGATTTCTCTCAGTTGTGATGTTTTGCAAAGTAACCAGAATAATATTTAACGAATTTCTGATTCTATCTATAATATTAGCAAGATTTTATATAGGCATACTAACCCCCTAATGTGATTTTCAATTTGATCTAACCCTCTATTAACATTTGCAATAAGATTATTCATTGCTATATCTAAAGTATTTATTGGGATTTTTTTATCTATAAGAATCCAGATTCTTATTTTAAGATTTTCAACCTTATTTTTGAGCTCTATAATTCAGCTATCTTAAATAGACCCAACCTCATCTTTGAATTTTTTATCCTATTGTAAAACTCTAAGCTGTTTTTGCAAATCAGATATTTCTGATTTAAGTTTCTTTACCTCTTTTTCGTAAGCTATGATAGTATTATCCTGTAATGAAATAGTTTAATAACATTGCTTAAGCTCCTTCACAAGAGAGTGAAGTTTTTTCTCATTGCTCTTATTAATAAAAATCTCATTTTAAAGCTCACTACAAAGCTCTTGATTTGTATTTAAAAGATGTGAATATACTGAATCAAACATTCTATTATTCAGCCTTAATTTATAGTACTATCATAATATTTCTGTCTTAAGAATGAGTTAACCTCAAATTGTAATAAATTCATATGATGAGCTTCGTATAGTCTATAGGCTTTATATTATAATATATCTAGTTTTTATTTCAATGCAAAAAAATACATAAATCATGTCAGGAGGAAGGATATTCTTTTTGATTACAAGATATTATGAAATGGATAAAATATTAATATAGTTACCAAATCTATATACAACTATTACCATGTAAGGCTGAAGCAAGTTTCTCAAAAATTAAAATCCTAAATAAGGTCTACCAATATGATTTTTTGCTCTATACTTATGATGATCAGGATGGTAGAAGAGTGTTTGTTTGTAGCTTTCTAGTTATAGATATGGCAACACATTTTAAAGCTGAATGTTCATTAACATTGAGAAATAGTTTAGAAATCTGGATTGCAATCAAAAAAATATATGAGGATCCTTCTAATCCACTCACATGCCTATCATTGTTAATGACTAATAGTGATGCTTTGTTCTGAGATGCATTTTTACAAGGAATGCAACAGTACAATATCACTATATGTGTTATCAATCTTTATAGTTTTGAGAGCTTGGCTTTTATTAAAGCATTCAAGAAAATTTAGCAAAACTAATATATAAGATCCAATATGCTATAGAAAGGCAATTAACTGAAGAAGAATATTCAAGGTTCTGGAATAAAATCCTTTAAAAATACATTGATTTTTTGAATAATAGTAGGACTCGTCTTATCATAATATCACCAGCTCATGCTATGACTTTGGATAAAGCTGAATTGAAATCCTCTAGTAAAGCTAAGCGAGCAATTAAAAAACATGAACAGATAAAGTTAAAGAAGGATATGGTGGTTAGATATCTATTGAAACTGAGTGAGCTAGAAGATAGTTACAGGTATTGAGTAACTGATCTATACTAATCATTACATATTTAAAAGATCAAAAGAGTTGTTATTGAAAGGAATTCACCACAACCAGTCCTATATTATCTCAAGGATGAGCCTATTGAATCAACTGCTTACTTGATAGAACGGAATTCCAAATAATCCTTTAAATATGAAAAGCTTTAAGTGATTGAGAAACCTGATAAAATTGAGTATCCACCTGATAGATTTATACGAAAATATCATCCTACTAGGTTTGTCCATTATATTCAAATTGCTAATGATAATTTAACTGAAGCTTATCAATATGTTAAAAAATATGATAGTCAATATCTAGGAAGGACTGGACGAATAAATGGTCATAATATATATCTTTGGTCTTGTGAAAAAGATATCAGTGAGAGTATCCACTAAAATATATCATGAAAAAATTTGAATGATGTCCACTATATCACCACATTAGAGAAAGAAATTGCTGATATATTTTTGAGGATCTGCTAGGCAAGAAATTCCCACTATATAAGGCTAAGTTCTTAGATAGACTATACTTAGATGGATATAATGAGAAATTGCATCTTGCATTCGAATTTCAGGATCCTCAATATTATTATCACAATAGCTTTTACTACTGAGAAAATAAAAATCTAAAATCACAAAATATGCGTGATCAGAAGAAGTAGAATATATATAAAGACTAAGGTATATACCTTATCAAAGTGCCTTATATTGCAGATTTATATCTGTTCATTAGATATACGCTAATTAAGAAAGGGTTCTTAGATAAAGTGAAGCTCAACCCTTGAAAGTTCACATAATTTTAGACAAATAAGTTCACTGAAATTTCTCATTTTGATGTGCTTTATATATCATACTATATAGAATTCTTTATGTATAATGTTGATGAAATCCTCAGAAAATCTTTGAAGCAAATAAAAGGCAATAAATATAATCCAGATTGACCTTTTTGTCTTCTAGTTACTGGAGGCTTACATAGTGGAAAAACTAATATAGTTATCAATCTTATTCTAGGCAACAAACTCTAACACATATTTAAAGGTAAGAAGGGAGATAGATGTATTAAAAATGATGATCTCATTTTGGTTGGAAAGCATGCTGAACTTAAATGAGAACTAGTAAAAAATGCTATCTACATTTTTGTGAATAGTCCTGCGTCATATTGAGAGAATATCACATTTCAAATAATAAGGTGAAAAAGATTTCAGATATAAGCAAATTCTTCTTGAAAAGAAACACTGTTGTTGTTTTTGAAGATATTTGTGCTGAATTAAAATAAGTACAAGAACATATAATCCCTTACTTTATTAGTGGATAGCATCAAAACATATCCCCTATATATGTGACTCAGAAATATCAAGTTATGTTGAAGATAATTCGTGAAAATATCTCATATCTAGCATTATTTAATAATGGAGAAAGTAGAGATAATCTAAAAAAGCATCCAAAATCATTAAAAAGCATTTGCAAGATCAGAATTTTATAGTTTTTGATTTTACTAAGGCAATAGATAATCTATTAGCGATTAGATTAGGCTAGGATACTTCTTTAAAATTAGAAAAATAAAATCTAAAAATTAGTAGATCTTTGTTTACAATAAAAAAATTATCTTTAAGTAATGCTTGTATTATTGCTGAATCTTATGGTAGAATATATCTTTCAACTAAACATAAGAATAACAGAATTCTGTTAATATAATGCTGTTCTAAGAATCATATATAATGTGCTCTACTATATAGAGTTAGAAATTGTAGAACATAGTGCTCACATTATGCAGGTAATGTAAAATATACTCTTGAAGATATCAAAAAATCGCATTATTTAAACATGGGAGTATTTTTCAACTAAGTATAAAAATAATCAATTGCCATTATTGTAGAGTTATAAAGAAAACCATTTATAGCATGCATCTCTTGACAATATAAAAAGTGGTAAGTAGTATCTATATTATGCAGGTAATACTTGTCTTACTCTTGAAGATGTCAAACAAATTGCATTTAGCTGAAATAGCAAATGTCTTTCGATTAAATATAGAAATTCTGATACTCTAATGATGTGAAAATGTTATAAAGGTCATATTTGGAATAGCCTGCTTTATCATATTAAATATTCTAATTCATGGTGTTCATATTGTGAAGGTAGTATGAAGTTAACCCTTAAGGATGCAAAACAAATTACATTATTTAGATATGAGGGAATGTCTTTCAACTAAGTATAAAAACATAGGTAAACCGCTTATCTGGAGATGTTAATCTAATCATCAATGGCAAAATTCACTTAATTACGTTAAAAATAGAAGACAATGATATCCATTTTATATTAGCTAATATCAATCTATTAAGGATATGTATAAGCTCGCATAAATAAAAAATGGAGATTGCCTTTCAGATTGATACTATAATTCACATGCTAAACTAGAATAGATTTGTGAGAATAAACATAAATGGAAAGCTATTTTCAATAGTATTTAATAAGGAAGCTGATATCCATATATGCAGGTAATATGAAATTAACTCTTAAGAACGCGAAGTAAATTGCATTATCTAGATATAGGTAATACCTTTCAACCAAGTATAAACATAATCAATTATTGCTATTATAATGTTGCAAAAAAGGCATATATGGCAAGTATCTTTCTGTAATGTGAAAAGTGATACTTGGTATCCATTTTATTATAGATATATATGCAAACAATTATGTCGAGAAATTGTAGCAAAGTATTTTGGTACACTATCTGAAAATTGCAAATCAGATTTCTTGAAAATTCCTAAGTATCCTAAAGGATTAAAACTCAATATTTTCTATTATATATATAGATTTACAATTGAAGTATAAGAAGAATAACATGAAAGATATATAGAATTCTTTCATAAAGGCAATCCCAATAATTTTAACAAACAGTAAGCACAAGATCAACTCAAGAAAGAATTATGCAAAGAGAAATGGATTGCACTAAGGTATATTTAGTATTACTAAGACCTATATGTAGTTATTCCAAAACATCTTCAAGAATTGGGTCTTATTGATTAAATTCAAAACTTTAAATGTAAAAATATTGGATTCTTTTTTTTAGTAAGAATTCGTTTATAAGTTTAGCAAAGATAAATAAATGCATCAATACAATATATGAAAAAAAATTAAATTATTTAAGAAAACTATATACGTTAATATACGGATGATTTAAAAAAAGTATCTAAGATTCTTGATAAGCATTTGCGAGATAAAAATTTTGTAGTCTTTGATTTCACTAAGCTGATAGATAATCTATTAGTGATTAGATTGGATTGGAATTCTCTGTTGAAGCTAAATGAGTAGAAATTCTTAAGTCTAAGAATGAAATATATATTTTATTCTAGTTTCTAGATCATATTCAGATTCACTATGCCTCTTCATCTATAATTTTCTTTCATGAGTACTAGAATATATTTCCAGTTCTATAGTCACATCACTATGCTTTATTTTGAAAAGGATCTAATCAACAAAAGTAATAATTTTTCTATCTTTAATAGAAATAATATCTTTCAGATGCTGAAATTTATTCTCTAACATATTATAGACTTTTCTGCTGATATAATAACTTTCTTCATATCAGGGATTATACTTTTGAAAAAGCTACTAAATTTGATAATTGGGTGACTTTCTCATTACTTTCTTCTAAAGACCTGATCATGGTCACCTTACAGAGACTTATATTACTCTTGCAAGTCAAAAAGCTCTTTAATTTTTTTTTTCAATACCTACTTTGATATACACAATTTCTCATTTTATTGCCTTAATAAAATTTCATAATCGCTAGTAATAGGCTTCATCTTCTGATGCTCTTTTTGCTTAATATAATTTTTAACCACTTTATTTAACAAATCTTCTATTTTAAGATGGATACTACTTGCCTGTTCTAACGATAATGAATATTTTTATGATGTAAGACATCGTCATGTATCTATTTTGATAGAATGAAAAGCTGATTAAGTTGCTTTGAATAATATACGTAAAAAGATGGTATTAGTATACCAGTCATTATTATTATAAGTAACTAATAAAAAAATTTTGAGAATTTTACATATTTAGAAATTTTACAAGAATATAGTCATATAGGTCAATATCACAAGAGATCTGCTAGAAAACTGTAACATGATCAAAAATGCATATGACACCCATCCATTGGTCAGCAAAAAAAATTATTTTGGTAGGGGTATCCTAACACTGAAAAAATTTCACCAAATTGATACATGATTATATCTTTCATAATACAAATAGTATATTTTTTATTAATATATTTGTAATTGCTTATCTTTTAATTTCACAAATCTGGCCTTAAGCTCAATATTCTCAGTCATTCTCAGCCTCAAGTTTGGCAATGTATTTTTTCAATTAATCAGCCAATCTGGAATCCATCTATTTCAGATTGTATGCTTGCATAATTTATACTTTATATGTTAATATTCAAAAATTTATTATCAGATGCATATCTTACATGAAAAAAATTAAAGATGAATATGTAAAAATAATTGGCCACTAGGGCAATTTATTGATACAAAATAATAATACATAATATAAATTACAAAAAAAAAGAAATTCTAATCATCTCTTATTAGAGTAGAAACTGTAATACTATCTTCTTTTTATCTTTCTGATATGGAAATAGATACGTGATATAGTAGAGACAAATTTGTAATTAATATATTTCATAAAAGTTATAAAAGTAAAAGGGTTTTCACAAATTTAGTTACAACACCTACATCTGATAATCACACAGGAATTTCAGCTGATTGTAAATGAAAATATCTATGAACATTTGCTTTATCTCTAATAAGTACATTCAGATGTAACATATTTCTAGCTAGTTGCATTCCAACTATTTCAAATTGATCTTTTTCCAATTTAAGAATTTTGCAAACCCAGAACATCCCATTGTTACTTTCTCTCTATAGCTTTATCTCATCATCTATCTTTTTCTATTAACTATAATATAATTGCAAACATTTGATATACATAAGCTCAAAGAAAATATCTAAATATTTTACCACATACATAATATCTGGTCGTCTTCTCACCTGCTCTTTACCTTTCTGATTCACACTAGCAATGTTCTGTCGTTCTGAAATACTGATAAATAAGGATAGTCTAAAAAGAAGATTTTTAATATTACTCGAATAGATAATAGAATAATTATTAATTAATAGGTTTCTTTATTTAGTGATTTCACAAGTTCAGAATTAAAAGCTGGGTTAATCTAAATATCTTCCAGAAAAATTAAAACTTCTTTTATAACATCTGTGATTTTTTTTTCTAATTCTTTTCAGGACCTATCGTGAATTAGTTTATCTAATATTATATTCTGAAAGTTATGATTGATAAAACTTATTATAAAATTTTCACATATCTCTTTAACTATTGTTATAGGAGCAGACACTATTTGCTGAGCAGATTTTTAATATAAAAAATATGTTATATACATTCTCAAAGAACCTTCAACAAATTTATAGTTACTTACCTTAAATGCTTTTTTTTAGATTTGATAACAACTGCTTAATAATTTCTGATTGATCGTTAATAACTCAGCTGGTCAAAGGATCTTTTTAGGTTAAGCTTTGAATAGATATAGCATTTACTTTGAAATATAATTATTGATAGAAGGCGAAGTATCTTTTCTAAGTTTTTCTTTCAGATCATTTATATTATCATTAATCTGATCTAAGCCAAAAGGAATTTTCTTATCCATTATAATTACCCTTATATTATATAAGATACAAATACCTTCAAAGTCAATATTAAACTAAAAAAAGTATTATGTTAGATTACAGAAATAAAAAGAAGTTCTCATCATAAAATAACACAATTATTAATGCATATGTAAAGTTATCATCTTTATGTGACCATCACACAGATTAAACTTTGTGTGATATTAATAAAGTAACATAATAACTCATATCTTAACATACCCCTTGATATAGCAATAACCTTTTCATATAATAGGTTGGTAGGGTGAATTACAAAACTACATAACAGATTATAGTATATATATCCTTTTATTACGTGTAAGTATTTACTAGTAAGTGAGCTAAATAGGTAGGTTAAACAAAGTAACAAATTAAAAAATAACTTGTTTATTCAGATTTACTTTAATAAATGATTATACAGTATTATCATATAATAATAAAAGCTAAAATGTTTACATAAATCTTAACTAACTTGTAGTAGGATTCAGAAAATTTTTAATTAATGAAAAGAACTTTCCATAAATGCATTGCTAGCAGATCTCACAGCTCATTCTACAATTGATTTAATTCTATTTAGGAAATCCAGCAGTTTTCTTTCATTTTAAGATAAATAACAGACATAGTGTTTATTTGATATTTCTCAGCAGTCATCAAGAATTTATAAATTTTATTATATATTACAGTAGATATATTTACGTAATTGGTTTAGAATATAAAATAATATTAATATACTGAGATAACACTAATAGTAAAATAAATAACAAAAAACTAAAAATTACCTATATCGCCCTTTTAAATACCACCATTTCCTCATATTTATATCTCTCTAAACTCATATCTATATTAGAAAAGAGATAGGAGAAAATATGCAAGGCACTTTGTATCAAAATTTTATGTTTGTTAGTAAAAATATACAGAATGTGCATTGAAGATTTCAACATTTACAAAAGGCATTGGGATAATGCATATACAGACTTTTTTTCACTTATCTAACTACTCAATAGTTAATATTAAGACTCAAGCAACATTATATAAATATATTCTGTTTGGAATCAGTAATATCAGAGAGCCTGTTCCTTTAAAGCAAATATTCATATTATTAAATGTTATTCTGCTAAATCTTATTTCGCTAAATGTTATAAGGAAAAAAATTGAAATATTTTAAGGATTAATTTATGTATAAAATTATTTTATCGCATAAGTATAGTTTCACAGATAATTTGCAGAGTATCACTATTATATCATATATACTTTAATGAGGATCAAAAATATGCTAATTTATATCATATACGCCTATATGCATTAGCTTTGAGGCACTTTGCATGGCTGAACAATATATTATTTTATTAATACAATATTCAGGAAGGGCTCCTGAATATACTATGATAGAACCCTGTCGTATACTTTTGAAATTTTTTGGAAAGTTTTGTCATACTGTGATACAAATTTCCTTTTTAAATGATCACGTGTTGCTACTTTTATGTACACTTATTAGTCTATAAGAAAAAAAATTCGTCGTACATTCATTTAATGGTAAAAAAGATTTGTTATACACCTATTTAATTAAAAAAAGAGATTCGTTGTACATTTCTAACCAAATTGGGAATTATTATTATAAATTTGTCATTATACAACTAATGTTAATTTGCCTTGCATTGATCATCAAAATTTCCTTTTGAAATCATGAAATATTTTTGATTGGTGTAGTTGAAAAAAATTTTTTTAAACCTTTTTTATATAAATGAAAAAATTATAAAAAGATGGCTAAATTTTATTTTAAAACTTTTTTTCTCAATGCATGATGGAATTTTTTTTAATGGTTAGTTCATTTTATTCATTTACAGCTACTAAAGATTCAGTTGGAATGCAATCGATAATATAATTTGATTTTAATTTTATAGATATTTAATAAAAAACTTC